>JAABOM020086113.1:0-30152 GCA_011800125.2 Solanum clarkiae | reverse complement strand
GGCGGCATTCCTTAATCGGTTCTTCCCTCTTGAGCTTAGGGAAGCCAAATTGGTGGAATTTATGCATTTGAGAAAAGGGTCTTTGAGTGTGAGGGACTACGCCCTCAAGTTTAATCAACTCTCTAAATATGCTCCCCACTTAGTGGCCTACCCAAGGTCTAGAATGAATAAATTTGTGATGGGTGTTTTCGACTTAGTGAGTGAGGAATGTTAGTCCGCCATGTTGATTAATGACATGGATTTGTCCTGATTGATAACCTATGCTGAGCAATCGAAGGAGAAAAAGTTGAGAAAGAGGAGGGATAATGAGGCCAAGAGGACCCGCTTTGAAGGTAGGTTCCAAAGTCAAAAGGGTGGTCGGTTCCAATAAGGCCAAAGGTCTTCTCATGCTTCTACTGGGGGGTTTGCCAATGACTTCCCAAGGGCCCAAGGTATTGGGGGTGTGGTCCCTAATGGTGTGTCTCCAAAATGTGGTAAGGTCTATGGAGGCTCATGTTTGAGAGACACTAATGCATATTATGGTTGTGGAGAAGTTGGTCACGAAAAGATTAAATGTCCTCGTAACCGCAACAAAGGTATGGAGGTTTGTCTACAAGGTACTAATGTGTTTCCTTTGGAAAGGGATGATCGAAAAGGTGTAAGGGACAATTGGTTTTATGCTTTGAATGGGAGGCAAGGGGTTGATGAGGTGCTCAACGTTGTTACTAGTATGTTAAAATTCTTTTATTTTGATATGTATGCATTGATTGATCCTGGTGCCACTCTTCCTTTTGTTACCCCCTTTTTGCCAAGAAGTTTCATGTTGAGCCTGAATTGTTGTATGAGTCATATGAGGTGTCTACTCCTATTGATGCATCTATTGTTGCTAAAATTCTCTACAAAAATTGTCCCATTTGCATCTTGCATAAAAATTTTCCTTGTGATCTTGTTGAGTTAGATATGGTTGATTTTGATATCATTCTTGGGATGGATTGCTTGCATGTATACTACGCCTCTATTGATTGTAGAACCCATAGGATCAAATTCCAATTCACAAATGAACCCATCCTTGAATGGGAGAGTCATGATGTGGTAGCCAAAGGTAGGTTTATCTCTTGCATTAAAGCCCGTAAGTTGATCTCTAAGGGGTTTCTTAATCATCTTTTGAGGGTTAGGGATGTGGAGTCTAAAGTCCTTCCCATAGAGTCGGTTCCGATGGTAAATGAGTTTCTTGGTATCTTTCCAGATGACCTTCCCAGTGTTCCTCCCAAAAGGAAAATAGATTTTGATATAGACCTCCTCCCTGAAATTCAACCCATTTCTATTTCCGCTTACCATATGGCCCCGATGCAGTTAAAGGAGTTGAAGGAAAAATTGAGGGACTTGTTGGAGAAGGCTTTAATTAGGCATAACCAATCACCTTGGGGTGCAATGGTTTTGTTTGTGAAGAAGAAAGATAGGTATCTTTGGATGTGTATTGACTATCGGCAACTTAATAAGGTCACCATCAAGAATAGGTATCCTCTTCCAAGGATTGATGATTTGTTTGACACATTGCAAGGGGCTAGCCACTTCTCTAAGATTGATCTTCGGTCTGGGTACCATCAAGTGAAGGTGAGGGAGTGTGATATTCCTTAGATGGCCTTCCGGACTAGGTATGGGCATTTTGAGTTTGTTGTGATGTTCTTTGGGTTAACAATGCACCAGCCATCTTGATGGATCTTATGAATGGGGTCTTCAAACTCTACCTTGATTCATTTGTTGTGGTCTTCATTGATAATATTTTGATCTATTCTCATAGTGAGGAGGAGCATGTGGGCCATTTAAGGGTAGTGTTGTAAAGATTGAGGGATGAGAAGTTGTATGCTAAATACGAGAAGTGTTAATTTTGGTTAAAAGTGGTTGCCTTCCTAGGTCATGTGGTGTCGGGGGATGGTATTAAAGTGGATCCTAAAAAGACAGATGTGATTAGAAATTGGCCTAGACAATTGACCCCGTTGGATATTAGGAGCTTCTTGGGCTTATGTCACGACCCAAGCCTAGGTCCTAGACGTGACCGGCGACTGGGGAACTTGAAGGAACCCCAAACAAGCCTCATAGCATATCATTACAAACCCGTGGTTGCAGAAGCAATGTAAAACAGCATAAGAAACATAAAGAAGGGACATTGGGTCTAAGGGAGAGAGATCAACGCTTAAGTAACATATAAATGTTTAGAGGACAAGGGTGAGGGACTAAGGGAAAGCTTGCATAACATCAACACTCAGAGACAAAAGAGTCAAGCCTCGTAACATAGATACATAGCACATTCAACAACACCTCTGCTACATCGATAGGAGCGGGGGCCAAGACAAGCAACCGGGCTCACCCTCATAGTCAAAATAGAACATGAAGAAGAGTGTCTCAATACATAAGAAAAGAAATATAGACTAGGGTCCCCGAGGTTGAGGACTGACCAACTAGTTTGAGTTGCACCGAACTAACCACGTAGAGGAGGAGGATGATCAACTTGGGCACCGATTCTTACATGGTTCATGTAGGCAAGAGTATGCATTAGTATGTTAGAATATACGATGTAGGATGCAATGCAACAACAGATGGGCATCATAATCAAAATGCATAACAGTAGGCAATAGCCATAATATAACAATATGGTATGTATGATCAATGCAAAAGTAAAACATGCTTAAGTAACTCAGGCTCATACAGGATATCATATGTATAGAAGAGACCAATCTAGCTTTCTAGAGCACAATCCCTTGGTAGGTTGGTGATGATGCCACCCTATCACCCAGGTGGAGAAGTACAAACCCTTCACTAGATGGTGATGATTCCACTCCATCACCTCGGTGGAGAAGCACAAACCCTTTACCAGGTTGGTGATGATGCCACCCTATCACCCTGGTGGAGAACTAAAAATTCTTCACTAGGTTAATGAGTAAAAACCACCATCTAGGTTAGTGATGACGCCACTCCATCACCCTAGTGGAGAAGTACAAACCTTTCACTAGGTTGATGAGTACAAACCCCCATCTAGGTTATACGTGTTGTTAGTTCCTCCGGATTGGGCATGGTCTAATGCAACATTTTATATAGAGTATATCATATACATAAGCTCATTTCATCATTATATAGTCAATCATATCATATCTCATGCTTTGGACCTTCAATTCCTCAAGAAACCATAACCGGACAATTTATCAAGTACTTGGCGGGTGTGAAATGGTAATATAAAACCATGAAATATAGAGATTAACTCATGCAAGAAAATCCATTGTAAAATCATCAATAAACAACTTGCAACACCCTCAAGCAATAAACATCAAAACCCCTCATCAAATCTTACAGTAGATCCAAAAATTTATAGCTCAAAACATAGCAAAACAGTCACAACTTTACATAGCTTTAACACAGTTCATAGACATGTTCACACTAGTAAACCCACTTGCAAAATCAAATTTAAATCATGCAAATTAAGTTAAAAGAAGGTTAGGGCACTATAGGTGGAAGGACACAATGGTAGAAACCCACATACCTTAGATTTGGAGATCCATAAGGCCGTTTTGGCTTTTTTGGAGACACCTTTGACTTTATGATCCTTCCAAGAAGGCTTTAGGGAACACCACATCCTCATTAATCAACTTCTCCACTCATCCATCTAACACCTCCCCCGGGACCTTCCTTAAGCCAACTTGTCCTCCATATCACCTACAATTTCAAAGAGTGGTATAGCAGTAGACTGACCAACACATTCCATCCACCTAGAAGCATGAAGAACTAGACGAACCATATCAACATCCGTAGGCAATCCCTAACTTATGCAACCTTACCATCCTCCCTCTACACTCTATAAGGACTCACAATCCTCAACCCAATTGTCAACCTTTAATACACCTAATCCACTTGGTACCATAACCACCATATCCCCCTTGGGAGACAACTTCCACTCCATCACTCTTTCACCCAAAACTTTCAACTCTAATAATGTTGAAATCAAGGCCTTGCTTAATCTAGGGCCCCTTCAACCAAAGAAGATTTAGAACCATCAAGAATACTACACCACCATGCTCAACTTCTTCCAACCTAACCCTAACCTAGCCAACCGATGGACCTTTCCAGTCACCTCCTTGTCACCATCATCAACATATGCTAGTCTACCATAGGCAACCCACTTAGAGCTTCAACCACAACATTAGCCTCAACGGGGAGAATATAATGCACACTCATTTGTAATCCTTAAGGGGTTCTAACTACCTTCTTTTTATCCTCAACGCACACCTATCACGTTAAGCAAACAACCTCTCATTCTCTAAGACTTGCAACACTATCCCCTAATGATTCACAAGCTCTAAATAAGTCAATACTTCATTACTAGATACGACCACAAGCATCCCGAGGTAAGGTTTTAAGACCCTATTCATGAAACCCACAAATACTACTGGTGCATAAGTCAACCGAACAACTCCATCAATACTAATAATGCTCACTCCTAGTCTAAAAAGACATTTAGGGATATCACCTACCCTCATCCTCACTTGGGGACAAAACCCAAATCTCAAATTAACCTTAGCAAAGTGACTAACGCATTGTAGTTGACCAAATAGATCAACCATCCTCAACTATCATATTACAACCTTACGGGTTCTGCACTCATTAGAAGTATGCTACGCAAGAAACCTAATTACCCCAAGACCTCCAATCTATCAAGCTAGGGTCAAGTAAGATCACAAGACAAGACTCTATGTAACAAAAACATGGGGCAACCCTTATAGACCCTACTAGCCACAATAGACTCATGCAACCATCTGGGACACGCACATGAATCCCACTAGGACAAAGGAATAACACAAGGGATAGCAACTCCCAGACCTATCAACTCACCTTACCCAAAACATCAGTCAATATATTGGCCTTACTTTGGGTCAACTAAGTCATAGGAGGAGCAATTGAAGAGAATCTACTCACAAGTTCCGATAATAGCCTGCTAAACCCAAGAAGCTCCTAATACCCACGAAAGTCAAGGTCTATGCTAATATTTAATCACATTCGTCTTACTAGGGTTTCCTTAATACTATGAGGCAACCTCTTACAACCAAAATCCCTACTCATCCTATTTAGCATCAAACCTTTTACTTTAATCTTTGTAGTACAACCCTCAAAAACCTCATATGCACTACCTCATTGGGGAACACAAACCATCATATCATCATCAAAACCACTATAAGTCTATTAGTGTATAGGCTAAAAGATCTTATTCATGAGACTCGTAAGCATAACCAGTGTACTGGTCAAACCAAAAGAGACTACCCTAATTTCAAAATATCGAAAAAGGATATTCAAGGTCTCATCTACCACCAACAAAATCCTAGTTACAAAATAACTTAGGTTCAACACCTCCAATTCTCACAAGGTGATAAAATGCAGCCCGTTAGAGACCAATTATACCTTATGTCAAGAAATGGACCTAGCTCCCTTGCTACCATTTGAAAACCTCTTACTCAAGTCTGGGCTCATTATGAATTTAGGATCTAAATCTACAAGTCCTACCATCCATGAAGACACAACATACATGCAACTATTCCATTCCAAGTATAACATCAAATTCACTACATCAAATCCAACGAGTCGCATGGCAAGACCTAATGCCCTATGAGCATGGAACAATACCTATGAACTTTCCAATAATGATAGACTCAACAGGATAGAAACTAAAGGTCTACACAACAACTTGGGCATACAAGAAGCCTCCACTAGCAACCACAAAGAAAAGAGAAGTAATAGTGGCACTCCGAGTAATCAATGCAAGCACATCAAAGCCAAAAGAAAATTTCAACATACCGGTAGCAACATCAAGTACCTCATCCCCTCTTTGAGCTTCTTGATCAATATCACCACATTTACTCTTGTATCGACCATAGAGGCAATCCACAATTTTGTAGCCTATCTCACCACACCCAAAGCATACACCCGTGTCCCTCTGACACGGGCTACCATGGTCCATCCTACACGTAGGGCACTTAGGATTAGCTATCCCCCCATCACCTCCTTTGCTCTTGTTGCGTTTACAAAGGAAATCTTTAACCTTATGACCCATCTCCCCACAACCATAACAAGCATTTGTACCTCTCAAGCATGGTCCATCATGGCCTTTACCATTTTGGGCACCTAGCATAAGGCACCATAACCCTTCTTTCCTTGGGATTCTGGAACATTCCTTCAAAACGGTCCCTCTAGACCTCACTACCTCCCCTCTCACCACTAGAAGTCTTGGGAGCACTCACTTGTTTGTCAAGGTGAGTTGCCAATTTTTCCCCTGCTTTGGCCACTTTCCATAGGTCATTGCAAATCTCCGCATTCATTATAGCACCGTCCTGAGTAGCTTGAGACGTATCCTAAAATGTAATGCTAGGGTTTAGCAATAAGCTCTACGGGATCTAACTCTATCACACGACATAGATCATGAAGAAATGAAACATTTCCTAAAATGTCTCATAGCCTCCTATTCATAGATTTGGTGCACAACACAACCATGAATAAGACTCTAATCGACGCAGTATGTTAGACTCCAAGGATCTATTAACTTAGTGTTCTAATACCATCAATATCATGACCCAAGCCTAGAGCCTAGATGTGACCAGCGATGGAGAACCCGAAGGAATCCCAAACGAGCCTCATAGCATATCATCACACATCCGTGGTCGTGGAAATAATGTAAAACAACCTAAGAGACATAAACAAGGGAAATTGAGACTAAGGGAGGGAGATCAATACTTATGTATTGTGTGACTGTTTAGATGACAAGGGTAAGGGGCTAAGGGAAAGCTTGTATAACATCAACACTCAGAGACAAAAAATTCAAGCCTACGTTACATAGATACATAGCACGTCCAACAACACCTCTACTACATAGATAGGAGAGGGGGTCAAGACAAGCAATCAGGCTCACACTCATACTCAAAATAGAACATAAAGAATAGTGTCTCAATATATAATAAGAGAAACATAGACTATGCTCCCCGAAGTAGATGACTCACCAACAAGCTTGAGTTGCACTGAACTAACCACATGGAGGAGGAGGAGGATCAACTTGGGCACCAGTTCCTACATAGTGATATCATGTAGACAAGAGTATGTGTTAGTATGTTTGAATGTACTAAGTATGTAGGATGCAATGCAATAACAGATAGGCATCATAATCAAAATGCATAGCAATAGGCAATAGGCATAATCTAACAATATGGCATGTATGATCAATGCATAAGTAAAACATGCTTAAGTAACTCCTGCTCATATAGGATATCATATGTATAGAAAAGAACAATCTAGATTTTTAAAGTACAGACCCCTTGGTAGGTTGGTGATGATACTACGCCATCAGTGAGAAGTACAAACCCTTCACTAGGTTGGTGATGACGCCACCCCATTATCTCAGTAGAGAAGTCAAACCCTTCACTAGGTTAGTGATGATCCCACCCTATCACCCCGGTGGAGAAGTACAAATGCTATAGGTTAATGAGTACAAACCTCCATCTAGGTTAGTGATGATGCCATCCTATCACCCCGGTGGAGAAGTACAAACCCTTCACTAGATAGATGAGTACAAACCCCCATCTAGGTTATCTGGGATCTTAGTCCCCCGGATTGGACATTGTCTAATGCAACATTTTATATAGAGTATATCATATACATAAGCTAATTTCATCATCATACAGTCAAGATTATCATATCTCATGGTTTAGACCTTCAATTCCTCAAGAAACCATAACATGACATTTTATCAAACACTTGGCGGGTCTGAAATGGTAGCATAAGACCTTGAAATATACAGATGAAATTATGCAAGAAAATCCATTATAAAATTATTAATCAATACCTTGCAATACCTTCAAGCAATAAACATCAAAACTCTTCATCAAATCTTACAATAGATCCAAATATTTATAGCTCAAAACATAGCAATACAGTCACAACTTAAACATAGTTCATAGACATGTTCATACTTGTAAACACATTTTTAAAATAAACTTTAAATAATGCAAATTAAATAAAAAAGAAGTTAGGGACTATGGGTAAAAGGATCCAATGGTTGAAACCCACATACGTCAGCTTTGGAGATGAGCTTGGTGAAGATTGGAGATGGAGACTTGAAGCTTAAAGGAGAACCTTTAAATCTGGATGAGGCTTTGAGACTTGAATCTTGAGATAATTATAAGACTGAGTGTTTAAGTGAGTATTGGGAAATGTCTTGGGCGATATGAGGGTGAAATAATGCTAAATATAGGCAAAAACACGTTTGGGAATACTTATGCCCAGACCCAAAAGTCTTAGACCGTACAGAAAAAAATAATTGAACAGAAGCTACATAGGTCAATGTCCCGAACCTATCATGGAGACCAAGTTTACATATATCCAAGACAGCTGCGCATCACGGCACCGTCGCGGATCGATTCTGGAAACTGGAATTTTGAAAATTTGAAATTGTGATTCAATTGCTTTAAACATGGGGTTAGATCCCCTAATGTTGACCCCCTGAAGAAGAATATGAAGTCGAATTTTTGATATTATGCGCAGATTTTGAGATATATGGAATTTAAAATTCTGGGAATTCCGAGGAATATTTTCGGACACTTTTTGGGGTCGTTTCAGCTCAGCAGGTTACTATCAGAGGTTTTTGAATAGGTTCTTTTCTATTGCTTCTCCCATGACAAAAGTTGACTCAAAAGAAGCCAAATTTTTGTGGTCCGATGAGTGTGAAAGGAGTTTCTAAATAATGGAAGATAAGCTTGTGTCCTCTCCTATATTGTCTACCGGAAGGGATAGAGGGATTTGTTGTGTATTGTGATGCTTCCTAGGTTGGTTTAGGTTGTGTGTTGATGCAAAATGGTAAGTTCATAGCCTATGCTTCGAGATAACTCAACGTGTATGAAAAGAATTAGCCTACCTATGATTTTAAGTTAGCCGCTGTTGTGTTTGCATATAAGATTCGGTGTCACTATTTATATGGGGTACATATTGATATGTTCACCGATCATAAGAGCCTCCAAAATATCTTTACTAAAAAAGATCTCCACTTCAGGCAAAGACGGTGGTTAGAACTCCTTAAGGACTATGATATGAATATGCATTATCAGCCCGGTAAGGCTAATGTGGTAGCGGATGCTTTGAGTAGGGTGTGTATGGTCAGCCTTGCTCATGTTAATAATTATGGCATAATGGTGGATAAAAAGGTCCGTTGGTTGGTTAGATTGGGAGTTAGTTTGGAAGAGGGTGGTGATAGTGTTGTTGTTGTTGTTGTTGATGGTTCTAAATCTTCATTGGTTGAGGAAGTGAAAGCTAAGCAAGATCTTGATCCCTCCTTATTAGAATTGAAGGCCTTGGTGAAAGATGGGAAGGTGGAGGTTTTCTCCCAAGGGGGAGATGGTGCTCTTAGGTACCAAGGTAGGTTGTATGTACCTTGTGTTGATGGCTTGAAGAAAAGTAAATTTAGCCATTTCTATTGGTATTTTGGGAATTCCAATGCTATATTAACACCTCCTAAAGACCTAACCCTATTTCTAAAGATCAAATTCACTCGTTCCAATTGGAATACACTCTCAAATCCTCTCAAGAGCCTCCATCAAAACTCCAATATAAATTCAAGGAAACTCAAGAGCAAGCTTTGTATTCCAAGACTCACATCTAAACAGCAAGTCTTTCACAACTCAATTTCAAGAAATTCAAGGTCTAATGTATGTGGGTTTTATTCATGGGTACCTTTCACCAATGAATCCCAATCTTCCATTTCTATGAAAATTACATGTTTTCAAGTTTTGTTGCTTAAGTGGTATTATTCGCTAGAGATTATGATCATATACTATATTGGGATTTTATAAAAGTTTGGTTGAAAACACATGATTACTCATTTTTAATCCTATTCCATGAGATGATTTACCTAGTATGATTATGCATGTTGTAAGCTATAGAACTACGATCTTTCTTAATATTTGATGAGGGTTTTCAATGTATTTTGCTTGATGGTATTACTAAGTATTAGTGGGCTGTTTTACTTCTAGTTTTCTTGCATGATTTCACTCTTGAATTGCGTGGTTTTATACTAGCACTACACATCCACCAAGTGTTTAATAAAATGTCCGGGGTTATGATTTTTGAGTTTTTGAAGGCCCAATGCTTAGCATATGCGATGTATGATCTTATGATGATGAAAATATGTTGTATATGTATTAGTTTCATGATAAGTTTCTATAGTATTAGATGTTGATCATAACCTTGTTGAGGGGTTGGTACTTTAACCACTTTGATAAAGGGTGTTAAGTCTATTAACCTTATTGAGGGGTTGGTACCTTGACCACTTTGATGGAGGGCGTTAAGTCCATTAACCTTCTTGAGGGATTGGTACCTTGACCACTTTGATAGAGCGTATTAAGTCCGTTAACCTTGTTGAGGGGTTGGTACCTTGACCACTTTGATGGAGGGTGTCAAGTTCATTAACCTTGTTGAGGTGTTGGTACCTTGACCACTTTGATGAAGGGTGTTAAGTCCATTAACCTTGTTGAGGGGTTGGTACCTTGACTACTTTGATGGAGGGTGTTAAGTCTATTAACCTTGTTGAGGGGTTGGTACCTCGATCACTACCAAGGGGATGTTAAGCCTTGGATTCCAAGTACTACTTCGCTTGGTCTATGATAATGGTCTCTTCTTACACATGTATTATATTCTATATATGCATGTTTCATTACCTGCATCATTTATACATGCCATATTATTAGTATATTATGCTTTTTGCCTATGATGCCTATCTCTTGTTACATTGCATCATACATACTTAGTACATTTAAACGTACTAACGCATACTTTATGCCTACATGATGTTACAATGTAGGTACCAGAGCTCCTATTGATTCTCCTAGTGGCTAGACGGATTGTTCAAGTTAACTTTTGGTGAGCCCTCATGTCCGGGGACAATATCTATCTTCTTTCATGCTTATATTTAGACTATATCTTATTTATTTTGGAATATTTATGACTATGAAAGTGATTCCGATTTCTTGTCTTGGCCTCCGCTAAGTTCTATATTTAGAGGTGGTGTTAGACAAGTTACATATTATGCTTGAGCTTGACTCATTTATATTATTCAAGTATTTAACTCTTTCTCTTAGTCTCAATTTCTCTTATTTATGTTTCTTATATTTTTTTATCTTGCTTTCACGACCACGGATATGTGCATGATATGCTAAGAGGCTTTTTTTGGGGTTCTTTTGGGTTCCCAATTCGCCAGTCACGTCTAAGCCCTAGGTCCGGATCGTGACACAAGAAGACCCAAAAACTCTTACACTTGAATTTTCATGTATTTAAGCTTACTTTAAAGATGGATTTTCATTGCTATGATTTACTAAATTCAGTGGATGTGTGGGTGGTATTTATTTATGATTTTAAGTTACTTTAAGCCCTAAACTGATTGTTTGCATTGAGATTACGAAGTTATGAAAGTGCATGTCTGATTTAAAGCTTGATTTATGTATGGATAACCTATATTATGATTTAAATGTGAATTTTACTTGCTCCTTTACTTGAATTTCATGATGTATTATTGACTTAAATTTGAATCTCTATTACCCATGCTATTCCCATGCCATTAGTTGTGTATGCATTCATGACCATCAGATTTTATACAAATTATGAAGTGGGTCAAGATCCAGTGATGTTTATGTATATAATTTCGATAAGCTTATAGTTATGAACAAGAATTAAGCATGAATCCATGAACATGAGCATGATATAAGTTGAATACCATTATGACATAATTTTCTAGTTATATGAACTTGACTTCTACATGAATACAGATTATATGGGTATGCACATGATATGACTTCTTGCATGAGTATGTAATCATAAGTGTGTATTGATGAGGACTGGCACATCCCTCCCTTTACACAATGCATAGATGAGGATAGGTACAACCTTCCTTATGAACATGTATGTATGAGCCAAGTGTGTATTAATGAGGAGAGGCACAACCCTCCCTTTACACAATGCATAGATGAGGATAGGTAAAACCTTTCTTATACATATATGTATATGAGCGAAGAATGTATTGATGAGGATGGGCACAACCCTCCCTTTACACAATGCATAGATGAGGATAGGTACAAGCTTAGTTATGCACATGTATGTATGAGCTAAGTGTGCATTGATGAGGACGAACACAACCCTCCCTTTAAACAATGTATAGATGAGGATAGGTACAACCTTCCCTATACAAAGTCATGTCATGACCTAAGTTTGTTATGGCTACTCTGTGGTTTTCATGTGACATATTGTGCAGGTTAATAAGATGCCCCAAAATGTGCTTCGAAAATGTCCATAAGCATAATTTCCTTATATCTCAAAATCCATGCGTGATATAAAAAAATTCAACTTCATATTCTCGATCAGGGGGCAACATTCTGTGGGAAATGGGTATAACTCTAATTTTAGAAGACCCGTAGCCAAATATAATTTTCGCTAATTTTTGTAAAACAGTGTATATCCGCGCCCAGGCTGTGATATGCCTGGGGCACGGACCAGTGTTATTCCTTCCTTTGTGATGGGTCTGCATCATGGACCAGACATGGACTAGTTCAACTTTTTCCTTAGTTTTTCCTATGCGCCCAAGGGCATTGAGATGGTAGCCCTATGCCTACTAAAACGTGAAAACACTTATACTTAGTCATATTTCAATTCTATATCACTCAAGAACCTTACAAAAACCTCTCCAAGACTTAACCAAATATCTCATACAAAATTCAAGGATCTCAAGCTTAATTTTGGAACTCAAGGATTCACTTCAAGCTCTAAGTTTCCTTCAATCTCATCTTAAGAAAATCTAAGTTAGAGGTATGTGGGTTTTGATCCATTGGGTCCTTTCACCCATGGAGCCCAATCTTCCTTTTCATGAATATTGCATGTTTCCAAGTTGTATTACCTATGGGTACCCCTTGTTATGAATTATGAGCATGAATTATTTTGGGGTTTTATCAAAGTATTGTTGATTATGCATTAGTATCTATTTTAAGCTTATACTATGAGTTGATCTTTGTTTGTTGAGACTATGCATGTTTTGAGCTATGAAACTATGTTCTATTATTAATTTTGGATGATGGATTTCAAGATATCCTACATGAGGGTTTTATTACATGTTGGTGGGTTGATTTGCATTAAGTTTTCTCATCTTATTTAACTCTTGAAAATAATGCATTATTTTGAACTAATATCATGAACCCACCAAGTGTTTGACAAAATGTCAAGTCAAGAATTCTTAAGTTATTAATGATATATTCATGATTTACAAGTCAAGTGACTATATGATGATTAAGGGCTTTCAAGTATGTATTGAATTCATGAAAAGTATCTATGATTTTACAATTTACAAGCTAAGCCCTATTTCAAGGTTTTTACCTCTTATGAGTCATTCATGTTAAAGCAAAGGTTCATATATGATTATGATCAACTATTATATTTCAAGTTAGGCTCACTACTAGAGGCCAAGCATGTTTCAAGAGCTACTCATGTCATTTTCCAATGTTTCTTACAATTTATACAAGTTATGATTATTTCAAGTATTCCGTGGGATTTTACTTAGCATCGATTGAGGCTTAAGATGGGGGTTCGACTCAAGGGGTCCTTATATAAATTCCTTTGCCTCTAAACTATGTGTCACCGTAGAATTATGATTATTACCCTTTCTATACTAGTGGATCCATCTAGTCATGTTATCATGTTTAGTTTGCCTTGGCAAGTAGACCACACTTAGCCGGGAGGTGTCATGCCCATCCTATTTTGCCGAGGGGGTGTCATGCCTTGGATTTCAAGTTATAATTACTTTGTCTATATTGGTTGAGGTCGCTTCCCACACATATGCGCACCATATATATTATGCAAGATGAATGATTTACAAGCACGTTTTACTTCAAGCATTGATCATGCATACCATATTGAGATTATACTTATCCATTGCTTATAATTATACATGTTGGCCATATTGGCTTATGTCTTGTTGCATTGCATCCTACATACTTAGAACGTTCAAATGTACTAACATATACTCTATGCCTACATGATGTTACCACGTAGGGATCGGAGAACCACTTGATCATCCTCCACATGGCTAGTACGATCCTTTGAAGAAAGCTTTGGTGAGTCTTCAAGTCCGAGGACACTATCTTTATTACTCTTGCTATTTTGAGATTTTTTTATGTTGAATATTTATTACTATGATGGTGATTCTGGAAAGTGTCTTGGCTCCCGCTCCATTCCATGTTAGAGGTGTTGTAGGATATTATTATGTACTTATGCTATGAGCTTGACTCTTTATGTTTTTATGATTATCAAGTTGTCCCCAGTCCTGCTTCCATTTTTATGATATCCCTTATTGTTGTTTACTTTTCTTCCGCGTCCAAGGATGTGTGATTGATATGTTAAGAGGCTTGTTTGGGTCCCTTCGGGTTCCCATTCACCGTGTCATGTCTAGGTCCCAGGCTTGGGGCATGACAATTAACATCATCTTTCTTTCATGTCGCATGCCCGTATACTAGTACATTCAAACGTACTAACACATACTTTTTTCCTAAGGATCTAATCATGTAGAGACCAGAGATTACCTTCCTCCACCGTTTGATGGCTAGATCAGATTTGACATATTTGTTGTGGTGACTCCTTTCTTCCAATAGCAAGGCACCATTCCAATACCTACAGATTCTTATTTATGTTATTTACTTTTAGGGTGATCCCGGGACATGGCTTGGGCTCCATCTTATCTTATGTTTAGAGGCATTGTTGGTCATCTTGTATACTCTTCTCAAATTTGTGTGTTATGTGTTTTATTTAAAGCCTGTGATTATGGTTATCTATTGGATATGGCTATTATGTATTAATTATGAGAATTATGATATGTGTGTATGATTTGATGTGTAAATGTGGAAGATTCTAAGTCCCGTATTGCCCCCATAGAGTCAGTCATACTTACCCACCCCTTAGTCTTTATGGGCTACGTGTTATGTGAATCCATGTTAATTCCTTTCCCCGTGATATCCGTATAGTGTGAGTCCTACATTCCTGTCCCTTAGAACTATGTGTTTACTATTTGTTTATGCTTCCAAACCGATGATGTGAATATGGATACTTTGAGGCTTGTTTGGGGACTCTCAGATTCCCATTCGCCATGTCACTCCTTGACCCCAGGTCCGGGTCATGAAAGAGATAGTATTACAACACTAGGTTTATAAATTTTCCTCGGAGTCTAATATGCCGCATAAAGTAGAGTCTTATTCATGGGTGTGAAGTGTGCCACATCTATGAGTAGGAGGATACAAGGTGTTTTAGGAAATATTTCACCTTTTCATAATTCTTATCGTGCCATGGAGTGCATCTTAAGATTTCCTATATCCATCCCTTTCTACCAAATGGGGAGAGTTACTATGGGCTTATAATGCGACCCAGGCAAGAAGATGTTGTAGCTAATCTTATAGATGAGGTCAAAAAAGATTTGGTGAAGGATGTGAATCATTTGACAAGATTAGGGAATTGGTTTGAGTGAATCTAATGATGGTATTATTCATGTTTAGACGAATATTCTGTGGTTGTTGATGTTAAGTATAAACAAGATCTAAATTTGTCATTGGTTGAGTTAAAGGGGTTGGTTGTTGAAAATAAGATAGAGGTTTTCTCCCAAGGGGGAGATGGTGTAATTCAATACCAAGATCGATTGTATGTTTCGGGCGTTGATGGTCTTAAGGAGATGATCATGAGTAAAACCTATAACTCTTGTTATTCTGTTCATCCAAAATCTACCAAAATATATTAGGACTTGAGGGAAGCGTATTGGAGGCATGGAACGCAGGAAGACAATGCCAAGTATTTATTTGGGAATTGGTTAGGCTGGATGGTGTGCCTACCTTCATTATGTCGGATTGTAGTTCCCAACTTACTTCTCACTGTTGGAAATCATCTTAAATAGGGCCTTTACACTAAGGTGAAGTTAAGTACTGCTTTTCATCCTCAATTTGTTGGCAAGTCGAGAGGAAAAATTCAAATTGTGGAGGACATGTCGAGGTTTTATTTGTTGGAACTCAAGGTTAATTGGGGTGATCATTTACCACTTATTGAGTTTACAATAATAGCTTTCATACTAAAATTAGTATGGGACCATTTGGGCTTTATGTAGGTCTTTGGTGGGGTGGTTTGAAGTTAGATAAGATGACTTCTATCGGCCCGAATTTAGTGTTGGAGGCTATGGAAAGAGTAAAATTTGTTAGGGAAAAGTGAAGATGGTTCTAAGTCATCAAAAGTCTTCTTTGAATCTTGGAAAGAGGGATCTTGAGTTTTGTGTTGGTGATCTCACCTATGAAGGATGTAATGCATTTTGGAAACCAGGGCAAGTGAAGTCCCTAGTATGTAGGTTCTTAAAAGATTGTTAAAGCGGATTGGGAATGTAGTTTATAGGTTGGATTTGCCTCTGGAATTGATCTTTAGTCACTTCGTCTTCCATTTGTCTATGTTGAGGAAGTTGGTTGGTGATACTAGTGTTGTTGTGTCTTTGGAAGGTGTTGAGGTAGAGGAGAACTTCTCTTGTGGGGAAGTTCCGATTGAGATCTTGGATGGGCAAGTGAAGAGGCTTCGCAACAAGGATCAATATGTTGGAAGTGCTACGTGGGAAGTGGAATCAAGTATGATGCGACGATACCTCTATCCTTTCCAATCTACTTAAGCCTATGGTATTAGGTTCTTCCTATTCCCAATAGCCCTAATTCTTTCACTCTTGAGTTTCATGACATGACATGCATACATGTGTACGAAAATGATTTTTATGATGTTTCGAATGATTTAACTACATTTTGATATGAGTTTTAAGGACTTTTGATTTTCAAATGATGAACTATGTATTGTACCTTGTTTTTGAATGATTTATGTTCTAAGTCAAGCCTTTCAAGCCTTGTTCTAGCACATTTGAGGATGAATATTCCCAAGGGAGAGATGATGCGAGGACCCGAAATTCGTACGACCTTAATGGAGCTTGGAGATATGGTTTTCGAAAAGTTTTGGACTAAGATGAAGCCCCGTGGTAGCTTACACGGTCTGTGTGGGGCTCTACGAATAGTGTGGAGCTTCCTTGGTGTGGCACTTGGCCTATAGAGGATGTTTGACCCTTAAGAGTGGAGTTTTAAACTAAGGCACACTACACTTGGACCTCTCACGGTCCATGTGACACTTCACAGACTGTGTGGTAGCCTTGGCTTAAAAACCCACAATTTTGAGACCAAGTAAAGTGCCACGGTCAAGTACACATCCCGTGTAGCCTCTCGTACGGCTTCTGGAGTGAAACTTTTCTAAGTATAGAATCTTCAATCTCAAGCTAAGCTCACTTTAAAGCCTTCAATTAGAGCTTATTTGTGTTTTTTAAGGCCATCGTGAGTCTCCTACATCAATCCAAGTTCAAAGGAATTCCATTAGTTAAGTTTTTCATAAGAACCGATGGAAGGGTCAATGTTAAATGGTCATATCTCTTAGCACAAAAAATGAATTGGGTGGACTTGGTCTATCAAATTGAAGCTCTTTGAATTATATTTTGAACGTATCCGGTTTCACCTTATTTATAGTTCAGATGAAGAAGTTATGTCCATTTTCATAAATCCCATCTGTGCAGTGTTTTCTAAAAGTTGATTAAGTGAGGCTATAGGAAGGGTTTCACAGTCCGTGAAACCTTGTATGGACCGTAAGACCTCCTCACGGACCCTAGTAAGGAATGTGATTTTTGCTTCATTAATGGTCTTTTTGTAATTGTGACTTCTCCTAAGGGTATTTTATGACTTTCTATGCTATCCAGATACTTCCTCAAGACCTAACCCTATCCCTCTCATTCAAATTAATCTCTCACATTTGAAAAATCCTTGCAAGACTCTCTAAAGAACACTAGTGCGAATTAAGCTAGGGATTCAAGGAAAATCTCCTTCTCCTTCAAATTTCTTCTTGGAACTTCTTCATTAGCAAGGTCTGTGGGTTTTGATTCTTGGTCCCTTTCAACGAAGAAGAAGTAAAACTCTTTCACTTGAATTTTCATTAATTTAAGCTTACTTTAAATATGGATTTTCATTTCTATGATTTTTTAAATTCAATTGATGTCTGGGTTGTTCTTTATTTATGATTTTAAGCTTCTTTAAGCCCTAAAATAATGGCTTACGTTGACATTATGAAGTTATGAAAGTGCATCTCCCCTCTTAAACTTGATTTATGCATGGATAACCTATATTATGATTTAAATATAAATTTTAATTGTTCCTTTACTTGAATTTCATAATGTATTACTGATTTAAGTTTGAATCTCCATTACCCATGATATTCCCATCCCATTCATAGCATATGCATTCATGACCATCGGATTTTATGAAAATTATGAAGTGGGTCAAACCCAATGATGTTTATGTATATGATTATGATGAGATTACGGTTGTCAACAAGAACTAAGCATGAATTTATGAACATGAGTATGATATATGGTGAATACCATTATGACATAATTTGCTAGTAATATGAACTTGTCTTCTACATGAATACGAATTATAAAGGTATGCACATGATATAACATCTTGCATGAGTATGTAATCACAAGTGAGTATTGATGAGGATGGGCTGTCACGACCCAAGCCTAGGGCTTAGACGTGACACTACGAATGGGAACCCGAAGGGACTCAAACAAGCCTCTTAGAATATCAATCACACATCCTTGGTCGCGGAAGCAAGGTAAACAACACCAAGAGATAATAAAAAGCAAAAATAGGACTAAGGGAAGTCTTTGATATCATAAAAACATAGAGAGTCAAGCTTATAGAATAAATACATCATAATGTTCCAACAACACCTCTAAACTTTGAATAGAGCAGGGGCCAAGACACTTTCAAGCTCACCCCCATAGTATCATATGTTCAACATTAAGACGCCTTAGGAATAGCAATAGAAAGTAGATAGTGTCCCCGAACTTGAGGACTCACCGAGCCTTTTTTTGAATAATCTCACTAGCCATGTGGAGGATGATCAAGAGGAGCTCCGGTCCCTACATGATGATATCATATAGACATAAAGTATGCGTTAGTACGTTTGAATGTACTAAGTAAGTAGGATACAATGCAACATGACAAAAGCCAATATAGTCACAATACATATTAATAGGCAATAGATAAGCATAATGTCAATATGGCATGCATGATCAATGCTTGAAGTAAAACTTGCTTGTAAATCATTCAACTTGCATAGAACATAAAACATGTGTGTGAAGAGACCTCAACCAACAAAGAATAAGACCAAGCGAGCTACTACTTGGAATCCCGATGATTACCCCATATCGATAAAGAGGTGGTCTACTTGCCAAGGTAGACGATACTTCACCTTACGGGAGCCCATCCCATTTTGGAGAAGTAACCCCCTTTTGGGAACCCATCCAATTTTGGGGTGGATTTCATGATAAAGTGTTCTAAACGGATCGATTAGTATAGCAAGAGTAAAACATAATCCTATGTTGGCACATAGTTCAAGGAAAGAGAGCAAACCTTTCATCCATCTGTGCTAAGTCTAATCCTACAGAATACTTATAATAATCATACTTTAATAACTTGCAATAAACATGGAGTCATGACATAAGTAGCTCTTAAACATACTTGACCTCTAATTATGAGACTAACATGAAGCATGAGAATAGATCATCATCGAACATTACCCTTGCTTTAACATCAAAGGCTCATAAGAGATAAAATCTTGCATAATCATAGATAATTTCATGAATTCATAACATACTTGATAGCCCATATTCATCATGTGTCACTTGACTTGTAAAACATGTAATTAACTTGAGAATTTTTGGCTTGACATTTTATCAAATGCTTGGAGGGAATGTAATGCTTGTTCAAAATCATGCAATTCAAGAGTAAAATCATTTGAGAAAACTCAAGCAAACCAACCCACCAACATATTGCAAAACCCTCATGTAAGATACCTTGAAATCCATCATCAAATCTCATAATATATCATAGTTTCGTAGCTCAAAACATACATAGTCTCAATAGACAAAACCAACTCTTAGTATAAGCTTGAGATAGATAAACATGCATATTTAATAAACATCTCAAAAAACCCAAACCTATTTCATGCTTATAATCCATATAAAATATACCCATAGATAATATAACTTGAATTCATGTAATTTGAATAAATAGGAAGGTTGGGCACCATGAGTGAAAGGACCTAATAATTAAAACCCACATACCTAAATTTTAGGATTCCTTGATGTATACTAGAAGGAGACTTGAAACTTAAATGGAGTTCTTGAGATCCGGAATTAAGCTTAGGACACTTAACTTTGGATGAAATATTTGGTTAAGTTTTAGAGAGGGTTTTGAGAGTGCCTTGAGTGATACGGAGTTATAAAATGGCTAAGTATAGGTGCTTTACGCATAGGTGGGCATGGGGCCAAGACCCCAATGCCTTAGGATGAAACAGGAAAAATAAGGAAGTGGCAATACTACTCCACGACAGGCCCGCATAGCGAATCCATCACTAACAACTTCTGTCTCTAAAAATTTTATAAAAATTGATTTTCACTATAGGTCTTCCAAAATAGGGATTATACCCATTTCCCACTCAATTTTTCCTCCTGATCAAGAATATAAAGTTAGATTGTTGATATAACACAAGAATTTTGAGATATACAGAAATTACGATTATGGGCATTTTCGAAGCACTCTTTTGGGAAGTTTCAATGGTGTTGCAAATCTTGAAGGAGGAAAGGTTATATGCTAAATATGAGAAATGATAGTTTTGGTTGAAAGATGTTGCTTTTATAGGGCATGTGATATCGGATGATGGTATTAAGGTGGATCCTAAGAAGATAAAGGTGATTAAAAATTGGCTTAAACCTTTGAATCCATCAAGACATTAGAAGTTTCTTGGGTTTGGAAGGTTATTACCGAAGGTTTGTAAATGGTTTCTCTTCTATTACCTCTCCTATGACTAAGTCGACATAAAATAAGGCGAAATTTGTGTGGACCGATGAGTGTGAAAAGTGTTTCTAAACTTTGAAAGATAATCTTGTCTCCGCTCCTATTTGTCTCTACTGGAAAGGTTAGAAGGGCTTGTTGTCTATTTTTATGCCTTCAGAATCGGTTTGGGGTGTGTCTTGATGCAAAGTGGTAAGGTTATAGCATATGCCTCAAGACAACTTAAGGTGCATGAGAAGAATTATCCCACACATGATCTTGAATTGGTGGCCATCGTATTTGCTTTGAAAATTTGGTATCTCTATTTGTATGGAGTTCATGTTGATGTATTCACCAACCACAAGAGTCTCCAATATGTGTTCACTCAAAAATATCTTAACTTGAGACAAAAAAAGGTCGTTAGAGCTCATTAAAGCTTATGATATGAGTGTGCATTATCACCCCAGTAAAGCTAATATTGTGGTTAATACTCTAGGTAGGGTGTCTATGGGTAGTCTAACTCATGTTGATGGTGGTGGCAAAGAAAATAGGGGTGTAGTGGTTGTTGATGTATCTAAATCTTCCTTGATTTAGGAGGTAAAGGTAAAACAAGATCTTGACCCCACCTTTCTTGAGTTGAAGGCCTTGGTGAGAGATGGTAAAGTGGAGGTTTTCTCCCAAGGGGGAAGAGATGGTGCCCTTAGGTACCAAGGTAGATAGTGTGTGCCAAATGTAGATGATTTGAAAGAATTGATCTTGAAGAAGGCCCATAATTCATCCTATTCCATTCACCCCGATTATACAAAGATGTATAGAGACTTGAGGGAAGTGTTTTGGTGGGGTGGTACGAAGAGAGACATTGCCAAGTTCATATCCGGATGTCACAATTGCCAACAAGTGGAATCCTAACATCAAAGGTCGGATAGCTTAAACCAAGATATAGATATTCCTACTTGGAAATGAAAGGAAATCAACATGGATTTTTGGTTGGATTGCCTAAGACTAGGAAATATATTGACTTTATTTGGATTGTTGTGGATAGAATGACAAAGTCGGCTCACTTCTTACCAGTAAAAACTACTTATGATACCAAAGATTATGCCAAGTTGTACATACATGAGTTGGTTAGATTGCATGGGATGTCCTTGTTTATCATTTCGGATCATGGTACTCAATTCACTTCTCACTTTTGAGGTCCTTCCAAAGAGCTTTTGGTAGCAAGGTTAAGCTTAGCACAGCCTTTTTACCCTCAAACGGATGGTCAAACCGAGAGGACTATCTAAAATCTTGAGGATATTCTTAGAACTTGTGTTTTGGAGTTTAAGGATAGTTGGGATGAATATCTTCCACTCATTGAATTTGCTTACAACAATAGCTACCACTCAAGCATCGATATGGCTCCTTTTGAAGCTCTTTATGGTACGTGTTGTATATCCCTGGTTGGGTGGTTTGAAGTAGGGGAGATGGCTTTGCTAGGTTCGGATTTGGTCATGGAATCCTTAGTGAAGATGATGTTGATTATAGAGAGATTGAAAACAACCTAAAGTAGACAAAAGTCCTATTTTGATATGAGGAGAAGAGATCTTGAGTTTAATATTGGTGATTGGGTTTATTTGAAAGTCTCACCTATGAAGGGTGTGGTTCGATTTGGCAAGAAAGGAAAATTAAGCCCAAGGTTTGTGGGTCCTTCTAAAGTTATAAGGAGAGTGGGTAAGGTTGCTTATAAGTTGGAGTTGCCTATGGAGATGAATATGGTTCATCCTGTCTTCTATGTGGCTATGTTGAGAAAGTGTGTGGGTGACCTAAGTGCTATAGTGCCCTTGGATGTTGTGGGTGTTGTAGAAGATAATTTGACTTATGAGGAGGTCCTAGTGGAGATTTTGTATAGACAAGTAAAGATATTGAGAGACAAAGATGTAGTCTCCATCAAGGTCCTTTGGAGGAACCAACAAGTTGAAAGTGCCACATGGGAAGTCGAGGCGGATATGAGAAAGCGATACCCATACCTCTTCAACTCTACTCAAGACTAAGGTAATAATTTAAGTCTCCCATATGATTTCAAGTCTTAAGTTTCAACCCTTATGTCATTTTGCATACATTCATATTTATGTTGATAAGTTTATGGTGATTTTTGACAGTCATGTTGAGATTTTTAAAAATGATGTTTCAATGCATTTGTTGCATTCTTGTCGCGCTGAAATCTTCATGATTATTTCTCTTATGTACATTTTTTTGATATTCAGGTACGAATGTTCCCAAGGGGGAGATATGGAAATGCTCCAAAAATGCCCCAAAAATGTTCTTCGAAAATGCCCATAATCGTAATTTCCATATATCTCAAAATTCATGCATGATATTGAAAATTCAACTTCACAATACTGATCAGGGGCAAAATCAAATGGAAGATAGGTATAATCCCAATTTTAGAGGACCCGTAGTGAAAAATAATTTTTGCAAAACAGTGTTTGTCCGCGCCTAGGCCGCGACGCGCCTGGGGAACATATCAATGTTAATTTTCCCTCTGCGTTGGGTCCACATCACAGAATAGTTCAAGTTTTTTCTTAGTTTTTCATTTCATCCCAAGGGTCTTGGGGTCATAGCCCTATGCCCATTTATGCTTGAGAACAACCATACTTAGCCATTTTTCAACTCTATATCACTGAAAACCCTCTCAAAATCATCTCCAAGACTTAACCAAATATTTCATCCAAATTTAAGTGTCCCAAGCTTAATTTTGGATCGCAATAACTCCATTCAAGCTTCAACTCTCCTTCAAGTGTATATTAAGAATACCCAAGTTTGAGGTATGTGGATTTCATCAATTAGGTCCTTTCACCCATGAAGTCCAATGTCCCTTTTTATGAAAAGTGCATGTTTCCAAGTTGTATCTTTTATAGGTATCTTTTATTATGAATTTTCATCACAAATTATGTTGGGATTTTATTAAATTTTGATTGAATATGCATGTTTGTCTATTTCAAGCTTATACTATGAATTGGTTTTGTCTACTGTGACTATGCATGTTTTGAGCTATGAAAGTATGATCTATTATGAGATTTGATGATGGATTTAAGGTATCATACAAGAGGGTCATACTATGTGTTGATTGGTTAATTTACATTGAGTTTTCTCATATTATTTCACTCGTGAATTGCATGATTTTGAACTAGCATTCCACACCCACCAAGTGCTTGATAAAATGTCTTGACAAGGATTCTCAAGTTATTGATGGTCTATTACATGGTTTATAAGTCAAGTGATTTTATGATGATTAAGGACTTGCATGTATGTATTGAATTCATGAAAAGTATCTATAGTGTTGCAATTGACCACACTTTGTTGGGGGTGACATGCCTAATCACCTTGTTAAGGGGCTGACATGCCTCAACCACCTTGTTAGAGGGGGGTGACATGTCCATACTACCATGATGAGGGATAAGTACCTCAACCACCTTGTTGGGGGATGACATGTCCATGCTACCATGTTGAGGGGTAGATACCTCGACCACCTTGTTGGGGGGTGACATGCCCATGCTACCATGTTGAGAGGTAGATACCTTAATTACCTTCCAAGGGGGTGACATGCCTTAGATTACAAGTAGTAGTTGCTTGATCTATGATTATGGTCTCTTCCCACACGTGTAATCTATATTTGCAACTTATATGATTTACAGGCATATTTTACCTCAAGTATTGATCATGCATGCCATATTAAAATTATATCTATCCATTGCTTATGACTATGCGTTTTGACTATATGTTGGCCTATGTCTTGTTGCATTGCATCCTACATATTCAGTATATTCAAATGCACTAACACATACTCTATGCCTACATGATGTTACCATGTAGGAACCTCTTGCATTTCAGAAGATAAGCTTTAGTGAGTCCACCAAGTCCGGGGATACTAGTTATGCTACTCTTACTATTTGATATCTCTTTATGTTGAACACTTGATACTATGAGGGTGAGCTTGAAAACTGTCTTGGCCACCTCCAATCTATGTTAGAGGTATTGTTGGAACAATTGATGTACTTATGCTATGAGATTGACTCTTGAGTATCTTATGATTATCGAAGACTTCCATCAGTCTCTTTTCCCTTAATTATATCTCTTGTTGTATTTATTTGCTTCCGCGACCAATGATGTGTGATTAATATGCTCAGAGGCTTGTTTGGGGTTCCTTCAGGTTCCCTATTCATTGTGTAACGTTTAGACCCTAGACTTGGGTCATAATATGCGTCCCAAGCGCAATGCAAACTAGATGTGGAGTTCAAAATACACAGTGGCGCGCCCCAGGCAGGTCGTGCCCTAGTCGGGGACAACCACTGAGAATCATAAAATTAGCAAAAATTATTTTTTCTACGGGTCTTCTAATATCTGGGTTATACCTATTTCCACTTAATTTTTCCCCCTGATCGAGAATATGAAATCGGCTTTCGAAATCACACACGAATTTTGAGATATATAAAAATTACGATTATGGGGCATTCCAAAGCACATGAAGGGCGTTTCAATTATGATTTGATCTTTTTGTTATACCCTTGTCCTCCCCGGACTTGTTCTCTCCAGGAGTTGTCATCTCTCCCCTGTGTTCTATAGCAGTGTTGTTCAACACTTCTTGAATAGCGTCTGTGTGCATGACCTATATATATTTGTGTATACAAAATCAGCCACACAATTAAATTGCATAGTTGTACATGTGAGGTTGGTATACTTTTTGTATATAAATGTTTATGATTGTGTAAATGAATTCAAGAGACAAGTAACTATAAGAATATTGTTTCGAATAATGAATATGATAGTTTAAATAAATTGTATATTGTTATCTATATTAACTATTCATAAATTGGAACTGATTATAGAAATAACACATACCTGTTATATATAATACTACATTTCAAATGAAAAAAAAGAGTGTGTACCTCTATGCCAAATTATACGTATAAGTTAAATGTGAGTCGTGACCAAAAAGGCTATCGAGATACCTCTGTGTCGTTTGGATGTTGGGGAATGCATTGGCCTTGCCCACCTGAGTGCTTATGGACAATTACAAATGATTGCAGTGGTTCCTTGGAGCGCTCAGACTAATAATGAATAGATTATTTATAATTATATGTGTATATTGTGTATACTTGTGTGTGTATGTTATGTGAAAATTATATATATAAATTGAACGTGATACGTAAACGTAAGGCTGCTAAGATACCTCTAGGTCATCCAGCTATTGAGGAACGCATTAGTCATGCACATCAGAGTACTTGTCGACAATTCTAGATGATTGCAGCATGGCCTTAGAGTACTCAGTCTGATAATGAATAAAATGTATATAATTATGTGTGTACATTTTGTATATTTGTATATGTATAATTGGGGTGACAAACATATATAATATATGAAAGTATGCATAAACCATAAAAGAAATAAAAAAATATTGTCAATTTGTATGTGTGTGATTGGTGTTATATATATTTGGAATGGGGAAAGAATAAGTGTGTGTACCTCTTGCTTGTTCGGTTTTGCACATGTGCGATGCTCTTGGCCTGTGGACTCTTTATCAACAATTACATCTGTTTAACGCTCGACTTCAATACACTCCACCTGAAAATGACAAAAATAAGGTATTTATTATGTTATATGTGTATAATTACATAGATTACAAATATATATAAGAGGAACAACCACAAAAGTTTTTAAAATATATAAAAACACATATTTTGTAAATGAAAAGTTGTACCACTACCTCTGCATCATTTGTATCTAAATAAAAATATTGAGCCTGCACGGGTGTAAATTTATTAAAATGTACGATGGATTTTTGTGGCCATCCTACACATTTGTCCTGAAATGTTTCAAGGATTTTTATTTTTTTGTACAGTAATATTTTGAAAATGAAGTGTATTATAAGCATGTATATTAAATAAACTAATACATTGACAAGTCTATACCATTGATAAATATGGTAGTATTTATTACATAATATGTGAAGATGTGCGTATATAACTAACATATATCAATGAAACTTGTTGCTCCCCTCTTTTTGAAACTATGAATTGATCTTCTTCTATTATTTGGCTATTTGCATTGGTCAGCTACTTAAGTGTGAATTCGACATCAGTTATCTACAAATATATTAGATTCAAAATCTCTTATATGATATATAAAATAGATATAATTTATAAAAATAAGCAGAAAATGTTGGTGTAACCTCCAAATCATTCAAATTGCTTGTTCCTCCATTATGCTCTGATTTCATGTCGGCAAAATGAGTATTTGATTTAGATTCAATGATGATGCTTGATGATTTCTACACATGTTTGCTTGCATGAGCCTGAGAGACAAAAATCTTAACATATCAGACATGATATTAAAAACTTTTGCATAAGTTAGTTTTAGATAATTGAAATTGAATATTAACCTTGGCGTCATTCTTGTCGCTCTCAATAGCCATCAGAACATCCTTGAAGTTATCTTTTATCAACTTCTTCAAATCTTGAAACTCTTGTTTTACTTATGATTATTTTTTTATAAAATTATAAAATGTTGGACTCATAGCGTATCAATATGATTATGTATAGATTGAAATTTTTTATTTACGGATGTTTTGAACTTTTTGAATTCATCACGAGAAATGCTAGATCAGCTGAGGTACTGCTCGAGGATGCTCGAGGGCTTGTTGGCTGCTTATTTGCTTTTTGTCTCAATATTGATCGTTCAACAAGTGACTTTTTTGAAGCTTGTGGGCTCCTTGCTAGAGGTAAAACTGATCCACGACGTTGAATTATTCTTTTAGTAGGTGGATTTGGGATCACCTTTGTTGATTTCTTTGGTACGATAGGACCAACACTCCTTTCTTTTCTGGTGGTTGAGGATAAATAACTTTTTCTTTTCCTTTGCAAGATCTTGGCATTTGAGGGCATGTTTGAAAATCAACATCTAAAATATCACCTCAGTAGCTGGTAGGGGAAGATGTCTGAGGTGAGACTATGACTGGCTCAAAAAATTCCAAGGTTAATTGCATATTTGACATCTCTATATCTGTTGGAATTATATTTCAAAGAATGATCTGAAAGTCATAGTATAAGTCAAGTTACTTATGCAGAAAGAAAATTCTAAACAGATATATACATCATGTATACAAAAATATAAAATGTGTTATATAAAAAATACATTATTATATTTATGTGATTATGTGGTGTGAAACCATACAAATATGACTACATTGCATTAGAGTGTTGTATAAAGTCCCAAAAAGATGACTACATTAAATCTCTTCCCTCCACTTCCCCCCCACATCCCCACCCCCTAATAGTGTACTCTATATATATACAACTTGTATTGATGTTGTATAAACATATACATTGTTGTATTTGTGAGTGCATATGTTGTGTGTGTATATAATGAGCATACCACACCTCCCCCCACACTCCTCTCTTACTGTATAATGTATGTATGTATAGTTTGAAGATGTGTTGTATAAATTATACACTATTGTATTTATAGGAGCGTGTATTATGCATGTATAGAATGAATATTTCTCTACTCAAAAAATAAATATGTATTTTACGGTATAATTTATACACTACATTTATAGAGCCCCAACAAAATTTCTTGTATATATTCCATGAAAATAAACAAATGACCATTATGCTTGATTGTCGAGAAAAATAAAAGACAAAACAGGTAGATTCAACTTTTTTGCGACCACTTTGAAATGGAAAATTAATTAGATAATCACACCGAGATTGATCAGTTATTGTCTTACAATTATGATTTCTGGATATGATATAAGATATATTCTTTGCAATTTTCAAATTGACTTCCGAGCGGCACTCGCATAGCCAAACTTAAAAGTCAAGGGGAAACCATGAATTTTGAAATATCTACTTGTGGTTGTGATTTTTGAATGCAAGTTTTGGGTCAGTTTCTTAAATGCCTTATTACCCAGATAATCAACTAATCTACCTAATTCGACAAGATCAAAATGTTTCCTATAGATTTTATTGAAGTTGGTTCTTCCCATATAATAAAGTTATGTATGAAATACAAATTAGGAAACTTCACTGCATCGTCGTCATTTCAAAACTCTGAACAAGTCACTTTTTTAATGATTGAACTATGACCTTCAAAGTACTGAGGTAACAACCTGCTTGGCTCTTCGTTGTTGAATGTAAACTTTGGCACATTCTCGTCATCGCACTTGAGCCTAGATATAAGTGCAAACTTTCTAATAGTGAAATGAAATGTGTATCCATTTATGTGGAAAAGTAATGCATCGGCCAAACCATCGTTGAGCTCGTATAACATAAAGCACCTGAAGAGTTGGGCTTGAACATTGAATCTATCCATTATTAGATCAAATGAGAAGCAGGTTGTTGCATGAAAGCGCCCCAATTGGCTTGCAGATAAACGCTTGATGATGTCGTCCATTACATCAGTGTTTGTATAACACTGCATACGTTGTGTCGCAGTTGGGGTTCCCTTGAGAATATATTTAACATCCTACATGCATAAAAATGTGGTGACAGAGGATGAAAAAAGTTAGATATATAATCATAAAACTATATTAAACATTTTGTGTATACGTATATTTATCGCAAAATGATACTAATTTTGTCAACCTACCCTGATCCACTTAACATATCATGTGCTAACAATTTTCTCAAAAATATATAAAAAAGCTGGCCATTATATTTCATCATGTATATAAACAGAGTACTTCAGTGCCTATAAAATAAATAAAATATATAAATACACACACACATAGAGAGAGAGAGTAAAATAGAATTGTATGTTGGATATACTTATGTACTGTTTATATGAGAAATTTAACCTATAACTACAACAGATATATACAACAATAATAAAACTATATCCATAATCTATGCCCTGTATCGATATCAATTGACACGATCTCTCTATATATAACAATATGTAGCAGAGTAATTAATATATCTTCAACAAATGAATATATGTATAAGAATAAAATATATATAGAAAATAAAATAGACACTTGCATAAATATATTTATATACACTATAAGCAAACAATGGATATTCATGTGATAGACTTTTATATGAGATTGAATATTGTAACTACAAAAGTGTAAAAAAAACTGCAACAAGTCTTCCGTGTGAATATTTAATCTATCAATGTATATATATAAAAGAAGATATA
>JAABOM020086105.1:0-30154 GCA_011800125.2 Solanum clarkiae | reverse complement strand
AATGCTTGTAGTAAAACATGCTTGAAAATGTCCATTCTTTCATAGCTTACTTAACCCATTAAGATAACATAATTAGCATATCCAATTACCTTATAAAGAGTTCATAACCCCAAATCATACACGAGGGAAAGGAGTACATCATAGTTCATAACCCTATAAAGAGTAACATAACCTCATAAAGAATAACGTAAACCCCTAAAGAGTAACATAACGTTCATACATGAGGGTAAGGTGTACAACATATCGCATAACCCCTACATGTAGGAATTGGCCTTACACTAGAGGGTAAAGTATGTAACATAGTTCACAACCCCTCCAAGTAGGCTTTCACAATTGACGAGCATAAACCTTATCTTAAGAATCCAACAAGTCATCAACAATTCACAAGAAGATAACAACATGAGAGCCCAACAATTCCCTTTCCATACCAAAGGTGCTTTACATGATTCGAACACATATATTCATTCCTTTCATCCTTACATACATATCTTCCCTTCTTATCATTATTTGGTCATCACATACATATATCATTTCATCATTATGTCATCATCACATAATCATTATAACATCCTTCAACTCATAAGGCATACATTGGACCAACAATTCTTCAAGAAACCATAGCCGGACTTTTTATCAAACACTTGGCGGGTGTGTAATGGAGGTAAAAGACCATGCGCTTTAGAGATGATATCATGCAAGAAAGTACATTCTAAAACCATCAGTCAACACTGTGCAACACCGTCAAGACATACACATAAAAAACCCTCATCAAATCCAATATTAGATCCAAGATTTAAAGCTCAAAACATGCTAAAACAACCACACTTTCATAAACTCAAATTACTGTGCAGTAAATTTCTTAGTATACAAAACTCACATGTAAAATCAACTTTAAATCATCCAATGTTAGTAAAAAGGAGGCTTGGGCATAAATTCTTCATCCGAACTCTAAATGAGGTGAAACCAAGTGTGTTGGAAAGCTAATTCAAAGAGATTTAAGTTGGTAGGTCGTGGGACACTCAATTCTTTGTGTAGACACATTTTTCACTCAATATGACCCCCTGAACAAGAATATGAAGTTGGATTTTTGAAATAACGAATGGATTTTTAGATATATGGAAATTAAAATTTCGGGCATTCTGAGGCACATTTTTGGGCACTTTTTAGGGTCGTTACAATATCTCCCCTTGGGAACATTCGTCCTCGAATGTAAAAGAGACGTACAAGACAATAGTGATCATAAAAAATCAGCCCCAACAAGAATGCAATATTACATTTAAAACACTATTTTTTTCAAAATCTCAACATAAGTATAAAATCATCTTAAACTTACCAACTTAAACATGAAAGCATATGAATGATATGGCGACTGAAACATAAGACTTGGAATTATAGAAAGGACTTGACATGTCATCATAACCTTGAATAGAATGAAGGAAATACGAATATTTCTCCTCTATGCCCACTTCGGCTTCCTGAGAGACATATACGAATAGACGACTCTTCCAAATGGCCTTAATGAACACCACATCCCAATTAATGAACCTCTCCACTAATCCATCTTAACATCTTTACTGGGACCTCCTCCCAATCCAATCTATCCTCCACCTCATCCATAACTTCAACGAGTTCTATTACACTAGAGTCACCAACACATCCCATCCACATAGAAGCATGAAGGACTGGGCAAACCATATCTATATCCATAGGCAAATTCCCAAACTTATGCAACCTTACCTACCTCCCTCAACACTCTATTAGGAATCATAATCCTTAACTCAAGTGTCAACCTTAAATTCACCTAACCCTATTGGTACCATAGCCACCATCTCCCCCTTGGGAGACAACCTCCACTCTATCATTCTCTCACCCAAAACTTCCAACTCTAATATGGCAAAGCTCAAGGCCTTACCTAATCTAGACCTCTTAACCTAAGAAGATCTAGAACCAACAAGAACACTATACTACCATGCTCAACTTCCTTCTACCTAACTTCCAATCTGGCCAACCTATGGACCCCACTAGTCTCCTCTTTGCTACACCGACAACACATACTAGGCTATTTAAAGCACCAACCGCAACATTAGCCTTACCGGGGAAAAACTAATGCATATTCATTCATAATCCTTACAGAATTCTAACCACCTTCTTGCTATCCACAAAGCACACCTATCATAATTAGCAAAAAATCCCTCATCCTCCACGACTTGTAACACTACCCCCCCCAAATGATTCACAAGCTCTAAATAAGTCAAATCTTCGTTACTAGAGATCACCACAACATACCAAGGTAGGGTTTTAAGATCCTATTCATGAAGCCTATAGACGTAGCGAATGGATAAATCAACCAAATAACTCCACCAATACTAATAATGCTCACTCCCAATACCTAAAGGCACCTAGGGATATCACCTATCTTCATCCTCACTTGGAGACATAACCCAAACCAAAGATCAATCTTAGAGAAACGACTATCCCATTGCAATTGACCAGATAGATCGTCTATCTTTAACCATCACATCACAATCTTACGGGAGCAACACTAATCAAAAGCATACCATGCAAATAACTAAACCACCCCAAGATCTCCAACACCTCAACTTAGTCAAACCAAGGTCATAAGACAAAACTCTATGTAATGATAACATAGGGAAACCCTTGTAGATCCACGTAACCATCTGGGACACCCACACACATGAATCCTACTAGCACCAAGGAATAACATAAGAAATAGCAACCCTCTGACCTATCAAATCACCCTACTCAAAACGTCGCTCACAACATTGGTCTCACTTAGGGTCAACCAAGTCGTAGGAACAACAACAGAAGAGAACATACTCACAAACTCCAGCAATAGCCCGCTAAACTCAAGAAGCTCCTAACACCTAAGGGAGTCAAGGTCTAGTCTAATAGCTAATCACCTTCTTCTTACTAGGGTCCACCTTAGTGCCATCACCCAGTACAACACGACCTAGGAAGGCAACCTCTTACAACCAAAATTCCCATTTCTCCTATCTAACACCCAACCTCCTTCCCTAAACTTGTAGTACTACCCTCAAATGACTCACATGCACTACATCGTTAAGGAACTAACCAACATATGATCACTAAAACCACCATAACCCTAATATAGTAAGGGCTAAATATCTTATTCATCAGACTTATAGGCATAATCGGTGTAATACTCAAACCAAAAGATACTACTCCAAATCCAAAGTATCAGAAAGGTCATTCAAGGCCTCATCTATCACCAATGACAATTCTATAAATAAACATAGGTTCAACACCTCACATTCTCACAAGGTGGTAAATGCAACCCCTTAGAGACCAATTGTACCTAAAGACAAGAATGGACCTTCCTCTTTTGCTACCACTTGACAACCTCCCACTCAATGTCGAGTTCGTTAGGGAGTTGTATTCTAACTCTACGGGTCCTACCAACCTTGAAGACACAACATGCATACAACTACTCCATCACAAGTACAACATCAAAATCCACCACATCAAATCCAAGAAGTCACGAGGGAAGACCTAATGCAATATTATCATGGATCAACACTTATGGACTCTCTAGCAACCATATACTCAACTAAGAGATAGAAACCAAAGGTTCACATCACAACTCAGGGCACACAAGATGCCCACTAACAACCAAAAGAATAATGAAAGAAATAATAAAACTCGGATCCATCAAAATCAAAAACATCTACTTACCTTCCTTCGTCTTTCTCTTTGAATCGGCATGGTCAACTAAAATAGAAAAGAACATCTGTTGGAGAGGAAAGCCTTATCTCACTTCTAAAGCACGACGTAGACCATGAAGAAGGGAAACATTTTCTAAAACATCTCATAGCCTTCTATTCATGGTCATGAGGTACTTCACAACCATGGATTAGACTCTAATCGATGTAGTGTGTTGGACTCCGAGGATCTAACTACCTAGTTCTCCGATACCATCTTTGTCACGACCCAAACTAGGACCTAGATGTGACCGGCGAATGGAGAACCCGATGGAACCCCAAAAAACCTCATAGTATATCATTACACATTCTTGGTCGTTGAAGCAATGTAAAATAATGTAAGAAACATACACATGGGGAATAGGGACTAAGGGAGAGAGATTCATATTTAAATAGCTTAGATATTATAAGTGAGTCAAAGCTCAAACATAATACATAACATGTCCAACAACACCTCTACTGCATAGATAAGAATGGGAGCAAAGACAAGCAACTGGGCTCACTCTCATAAGTAATACATATATAAAAGAAAGATAGTCCTAGAACATAGTATAAAAGAATAGTCATTATCCCTGGAATAGAGGACTCACCAAAGGCTAACTTGAACATTCCTTTTCGCCACAAGAAGAATCAACAGGAGCTTCAGTTCCTACATGGTAATATCATGTAGGCATAGTGTATGCATTAGTACGTTGGAATGTACTAAGTATGTGGGATGCAATGCCACAAGAGAGTGGGTAATGTAGTCAAAATGCATACCAACAGGCAATAGGCATAATATAATAATACGGCATGCATGGAAAATGCTTGTAGTAAAACATGCTTGAAAATGTCCATTCTTTCATAGCTTACTTAACCATTAAGATAACATAATTAGCTTATCCAATTACCTTATACTAGAGGGTGAGAGATATAGCATGAGTTTATAACCCAAATCATACATGAGGGTAAGGAGTACATCATAGTTCATAACGCCATAAAGAGTAACGTAGCCCCATAAAGAGTAACATAACATTCATACATGAGGGTAACGTGTACAACATAGCTTATAACCCCTACACGTAGGAATTGAACTTGCACTAGAGGATAAAGTATGTAACAGGGTTCATAACCCCTCCTAGTAGGCTTTCACAATTGACAAGAGCATAAATCTTATCTTAAGTATCCAACAAGTCATCAACAATTCACAAGAACATAACAACATGAGAGCCCAACAATTTCCTTGCAATACCAAAGGTGTTTTACATGATTCAAACACATATATTCATTCCTTTCATCCTTATATACATATCTTCCCTTCTTATCATCATTTGGTAATCATATTCATACATCATTTTGTCATCATTTCATCATCATATAATCATCATAACATACTTTAGCTCATAAGACATCCATTGGAACAACAATTCCTCAAGAAACCGTAGCCAGATATTTTATCAAATACTTGGTGGGTGTGTAATGGTCGTAAACGACTATGCACTTTAGAAATGAAATCATTTAAGAAAATCCATTGTAATACCATCAATCAATACCTTGCAACACCCTCAAGACATACACATCAAAATCCCTCATCAAATCCAACGTTAGGTCCAAGATTTAAAGTTCAAGTCATGCTAAACACTTTCATGAACTCAAATCACCGTGCAGTAAATTTCTTAATATACAAAATCCACATGTAATATCAACTTTAAATCATATAATATTAGTAAAAATGGGGCTTAGTCACCATAGGTGGAAGGACCCAATGGTTCAACACCACATACCTTGACTTTGGAGAACCCTTGAACAAGATTAGAAATGGAGAGTTGAAGTTTGAATGAGATCCTTGGTGAAATCCTTAAGATTGGTCTTGAGTTTGGGATTTGAATTTAGGGTGAAATATGAGTCTAAGTGTTCGAGAGGATATTGGGGAATGTTAAGGATGATATGATGGTGAAATAAGGATAAGTATCTAAAAAAATGTATGGGAATCACTGGGCCCAAAACTTGAAAGTCTTAGACCAAAATCAAAAAACAAGACCAAAATATCACTGGTCCGCATCACGGAGGCAATGCAGATTACTCACTGGAGTTCTGCATTTCTGCTCAATCAAGTTCTACGAAAATGGGAATAAATTCTTCATCTGAACTCCGAATGAGGTGAAACTAAGTGCATTGGAAAGTTAATTCAAAGAGCGTTAAGTTGGTTGGTTGTGGGACACTCAATTTTTTATGTGATAAGAGATATTCTCCTCCAAATTTGACGCTCCTAAATAGCATTTTTTGCGATTTTTGTATTTTGATATGGTTGCTCTAAAATTTGGGTTAGAATAAAGTTGTTGAAGGCGTAATGCTTGGCATATGATTTAAGTGACTTTATGATGAGGAAAGGATATTATGCATGTGTTGATTCCATGAGAAGTAGTTATTGTGTTGTGAGTTGACCATAGCCAATTGAGGGGTTGGTGCCTCAATCATCTCGGATAGGGGCGGTAAGCCATCAACCAATTAAGGCTTGGTATCTCAATCGCCTAGGATGGGGTGGTAACCATCAACCAATTAAGGGATTGGTACCTCAATCACCTACGATGAGGGTGGTAAGGCATCAACCAATTGGGGGGTTCGTACCTAAATCGCCTAGGATGGGGGTGGTAAGCCATCAACTAATTGAGGGTTCGGTACCTCAATCATCTCGGATGGGTGCGGTAAGCCATCAACCAATCACTTCTAAGGGGTGGTTGTCATGACCCCAGCCTAGGGCGTAGACATGACACGACGAATGGGAAACCCGAAGAAACCCCAAACAAGCCTCTTTACTTATCATTACACATTGTCGATCGCGGAAGAATATAAAAGACATAAGAAGTAAGAATAGGGGCAAAGGGACTAAGGAGAAAGCTTGGATGATATCATAAGAAAGAGCTAAAGATTTAAAGCTCATATCATAGATACATAAAATGTCCAACAAACACCTCTAATACATAGATAAGAGCGGGGGCCAAGACAAGCAACCGGGCTCACCCTCATAGTCAAAACATAACATAAAGAAAAATATCTCAATATATAATAAGAGCAAAATAGACTAAGGTCCCCGAAGTGGAGGACTCACCAACAAGCTTGAATAGTACTGATCTTGCCACGTGGAGGAGGATGATCAACTTGGGCACCGGTTCTTACATGTTGATATCATGTAGGCAAGAGTATATGTTAGTACATTTGGATATACCAAGTATGTAGGATGCAATGCAACAAAACATAGGCACCTTAATCAAAATGCAAAACAATAGGCAATAGGCATAAATATATCAATATGGCATGTATGATCAATGCATAATTAAAAAAGGCTTAAATAACTCATGCTCATATAGGATATCATATGTGTAGAAGAGACCAAGTTAGATTTCCAAAGTACAAATCCCTTGGTTGGTTGATGATGGTTTCACCCCATCACCCTAGTGGTGTGGTACAAACCTCTTACATGGTTGATGATAGTTTCACCATATCACCCTGGTGGCGAAGTACAAACCCTTCACATGGTTGATGAGTACAAAACCCCATCTCGGTTATCAAGGTACAAACCCCTCGACAAGGTTATCCGAGCTCTTAGTCCCCCTGGATCGAGCATGGTCTAGTGCAACACTTTATATAGATTATATCACATACATAAGCTTCTTTCATCATCATAACATCAATCATATCATATCTCATGCTTTGGACCTTCAATTCCTCAAGAAACCACATCTGGACATTTTATCAAACACTTAGAGAGTGTGTAATGCTAGTATTAAATCATGAAATATTGAGATGAAATCATGCAAGAAAATCCATAGTAAAACCATCAAGCAATACCTTAGAACACCCTCAAGCAATATACATCAGAATCCCTCATCAAACCTTACAATAGATCCAAGATTTATAGCTAAAACATAGCAAAACAGTCACAACTTTACATAGCATTAGCATAGTTCATAGACATGTTCTTACTAGTAAACCCAATTGTAAAATCAACTTTAAATCATGAAAATTGAGTAAAAAGGAGGTTAGGTCACCATGGGTGGAAGAACCCAATGGCTAAAACCTACATACCTTGATTTTGGAGAACCCTTGAAAAAGATTGGAAATGGAGACTTGAAGCTTGACTGAAATCCTTGATGAAATCCTTAAGATTGGTCCTGAGTTTTGGGACTTGTATTTAGGATGAAATATGAGTCTAAGTGTCTGAGAGTATATTAGGGAATGTTAAGGATGATATGAGGGTGAAATATGACTATGTATAGGTAAAAATATATTTGGGAACACTTAGGCTCAAGACCCAAAGTGCTGGACCGAGATAGGAAACTGGACAAAAATTGTATAGGAGCGCGCCCTTGGCGCGTCGCACCAGGGGCGCAGATCGTCTCCGAAAATCCCATTTTTGTGACTTTCAAATCTTACTGTGGTTATTCTTAAATCAGGGTTAGACCCTTTTCCCCTAATTTTGACTCCCTGAACAAGAATATGAAGTCGAATTTTAGATATCACGCACGAATTTTGGGATATATGGAATTTAAAATTTCAGGCACTTTTGAGGCACATTTTCGGGCACTTTTTGTGGTCGTTTCAATATATTCCCCTTGGGAACATTCGCCCCCAAATGTAAAAGTGACATACAAGACAAGATCAATCATGAACAAATCAGCCCCAACAAGAAAACAATATTACATTTAAACACCATTTTCAAAACCTCAACATAAGTGTAAAATCATCATAAAATTGTCAACTTAAACATCAATGCATGTGAATGACATAGGAGCTGAAATGTAATACTTGAAATCACATAAGGGGCTTAGAGTTAGTACCTTATGCTTGAGTGGAGTGGAAGAGATAAGGATACCTCTTTTGCATGTCCGCCTCGGCCTCCCTTGTAGCACCTTCGATTTGTTAGTTCCTCCAAAGGACCTTAACGGATGCCACCTCCTTGTTCCTCAATATCTTCACTTCCCTATCCAAAATTTGAACCGAAACCACTCATAAGTCAAGTTATCCTCAACAACACCCACATATCAAGAGGCACAATAGCATTAGGATCACCAACACATTTCCTCAATATAGAGACATGGAACACCAGATGAACCAAATTCATTTCACTAGGCAACATCAACTCATAAGTTACCTCTCCAACCCTCTTTATCATCTCATAAGAAATAACATATCTTGGACTCAACTTCCCCTTTTAACCAAAATGAACCACACCTTTAATTAAAGAAACTTTCAAATAAACCCAATCACCCACTTTGAATTCAAGGTCTCTTCTTCTCACATCGGCATAGGATTTTTGATAACTTTGGGTTTGTTTTCAACCTTTCTCTAATCATCTAAACCTTCTCAAGAGCCTCCACGACCAGATCTGATCCTAATAAAACCACCTCTCCAACCTCAAACCAATCAACCGGTGATCTACAATGCCTCCCATAAAGAGCCTCAAAAGGAGCGATACCAATGTTAGAGTGATAGCTATTGTAGTATGCAAACTCAATTAAAGGAAGATGGTCATCCCAACTACCCTTACGCTCCAAGACATAAGCCCTAAGCATATCCCCAAGTGTTTGAATGGTTCTTCCCGCTTGTCCATCCATTTAAGGGTGAAAGGCCGTACTAAGGAGAATTTTTGTACCAAGACCCCTTTGAAAATACCTCCAAAAGTGTTAAGTGAATTGAGCACCATGACCCGATATATGGAAAAAGGAACCGTATGTAACCTCACTAACTCATGGATGTACAACCTTGCATACTCTTCAGCCCACATGTAGTCTTAACTGGTAGAAGGTGAGCCGATTTCGTCATCTTATCAACCACCACCCATATAGTATCAAAACCTTTCCTAGTATTGAGCAACCCAACCACAAAATCCATATTAGTCACCTCTTACTTCCACATAGGAATCTCTATGTCTTGGGTTAGGCCACCTAGCCTTTGATGCTCGGCTTTGACTTATTCACAACTATGGCAACTGTAAATGAGTTTGGCAATGTCCATCTTCATGCCTCCCCACTAATACACATCCCTCAAGTCTCTATACATTTTGGTGGAACCGGGGTGGATAGAGTAAGAAGAATTATAGGCCTCGTCAAGGATCTTCTCCTTCTAACCATCAACACAAGGCATGCACAACCTACCTTGGTACCTAAGGGCCCCATCTCCCCCTTCGGAGAAAACCTCTACTTTGCCCTGTTTCACCAAGGCCTTCAATTCAAGCAAGGAGAGGTCAAGATCTTGTTTATCTACCACCTCATCAGCCAATGAAGATTTAGACCCATCAACAATAGCAATACCATCACCCACTTCCTCCAACCTAAACCCCAATCTAGTCAATCGGTGCACCTCCCTAGCAATCTCCTTACCACTACCATCAACATGAGCTAGGCTATCCATGGACACCTAACTCAAAGGATCCGCCACAACATTTGCCTTATCAGGATGGTAATGCACACTCATGTCATAGTCTTTAAGAAGTTCTAATCTTTAAGAAGTTCTAACCATCTCTTTGCCTCAAGTTAAGATTTTTTTGAGTGAAGACATATTGGAGGCTCTTATGATCAGTGAACACATCCACATGCATCCCATACAAGTAGTGATGCAAAATCTTAATGCGAACACAACGACGGCTAACTCTAGATCATGGGTAGAGTAGTTCCTTTCATGTACCTTGAGTTGTCTAGAAGCATAAGCTATGACCTTACTATTTTGCATCAACACACAACCCAAACCAACCCAGGAAGCATCACAATACACCATAAAATCCCTCAAGCCCATCCGATAGTGACTATATAGGAGCAGACATAAGTTTGTCTTTCAATGTTTGGAAGTTCCTCGCACACTCATCGGTCCACACAAACTTAACCTTATTTTGAGGCAATTTTGTCATAGGGGAAGCAATAGAGTAGAACCCATTCACAAACCTTCTATAGTAACCCGCTAGGCTTAAAAAACTCCTAATATCTGATGGGGCCAATGGTCTAGGCTAATTTCTAATCACATCGATTTTCTTAGGATCCACTTTAATACCATCCACCGACACCACATGACCCAAGAATACAACCTCCTTTAACCAAAATTCACATTTTTCATATTTGGCACACGATTTCTCCTCTCTCAATCTTTGCAACACAACCCTCAAATGTCCCATATGCTGCTCCCTGCTATGTAAATAGATCAATATTTCATCAATGAAGACCACAACAAAGGAATCAAGGTAGGGTTTGAAGACCCTATTCATTAGGTCCATGAAGATGGTCAGTGCATTGGTCAACCCATACGACATCACAACAAACTCATAATGCCCATATCTAGTCCGAAAAGCCATCTTGGGGATATCACATTCCCTCACCCTCACTTGATGACACCCGGACCAAAGATCAATCCTAGAGAAATAGCTAGCCCCATGCAATTGGTCAAACAAGTCATCAATCCTTTGAAGAGGATACATATTCTTGATGGTTACCCTATTGAGTTGCTGGTAGTCAATGCACATTCTAAGTGACTCATCCTTCTTCTTCACAAACAACACCGGAGCACCCCCAAAGTGATTGGCTATGTCTAAGAAATCCCTTTTCCAACAAATCTTTCAATTATTCCTTTAACAACTTCAAAGGGGAACGGAGATACATTGGGTATCGAGGAGGAGGTACCAAAATCTATTTCCCTTTTGGGAAGAACACCGGGAAGGTCATTTGGGAAGACATCAAGAAACTCATTTACAACCGGAACCGACTCTATAGAAGGGACTTTGGACTCCACATCTTTAACCTTTCCTAGATCGTAAAGACACCACTTAGAGATCAACTTACGGGCTTTAATGCAAGAAATAAATCCATCCTTGACCACAACATCTTGACTTTCCCACTCAAGGACGGGTTCATCAGGGAATTGAAAATTGACTTGACAGGTTCTGCAATCAATAGAAGCATAGTAGGTATGCAACCAATCCATCTCAAGAATGACAACAAAATCTATCATGTCTAATTCAACAAGATCACAAGACAACAACTTATGCAAAATGCAAATAGGACAACTTCTATAAACTTTCCTAGAAACAATAGAGGCACCAATAGGAGTTGACACTTCATATGACTCATGCAACAACTCGGCGTCAAAGTGGAGCTTTTTAGCATCAAAAGGGGTAACAAAGTAAAGGATAGCACCCGGATCAATCAAAGAGTATACATTAAAGTCAAAGATTCTCAACATACCGGTGACAACATCGGGAACCTCTCCAACCCCTTGCCTGCCATGTAGAGCATAAAACTGATTGTACCCTGGGGCACCACCTTAAGGATAACCTCTACCAAATGGAACCGCATTTGCACCTCGGCTTTTTCCACGGTTTCTTGAACAATCCACCTTCTTCTGACCAAATTTCTCACATTCAAAGCATGCATTAGAACCTTTCAAACATGGGCCTCCCATAGCTCCTTCCACATTTAGGGGACACATCAATAGGAACCATATCACCAACACCTTGAGTCCTGGGGAAGTCATTGGCAAACCCCCTATTAGTAGTATGAGAAAACCCTTGGCCTTGAGGAATCTAACACCCTTTTGGAATTTACCCTCTAATCGAGCCCTCTTGGCCTTATGCCCCCTTCTCTTCCTCAATTTCTCCTCCTCCATTTGCTCGACATAGGTCATCAATTGAAACAAGTCCATATCACTAATTGGCATGGCGGACCGGCATTCTTCACTTACCAAGTTGAAGACCCCCATCACGAACTTATTCATCCTAGATCTAGGATAGATCGGCCATCAAATGAGGAGCGTACTTTGAAAGTTGATTAAACTTGAGGGCATATTCTCTCACACTCATAGCACCTTGTTTCAAGATTATAAACTCCACTATCTTAGCTTCCTAAGCTCAAGAGGGAAAAATCGATTAAGGAAAGCTAATTTGAACTCCTCCCAGAGCACCACATTACCAATTCCCTTCTCACCCTTCCATTGATCACACCATATTTGGGCTACCCCTTTGAGTTGGTATGGCGCTAACTCTGCCTTTTCATTCAGCCCATTCAAGATCTTATAGACCTCATCAATGAACTCTTGTGGATCTTCATCCACCTGTGACCCATAGAACACTGGAGAGTTCATCCTCATGAAGTTCCTTACCCTAGCTCCCAGGGTAGTAGCATGAGGGGCTTGGGCCTCTTGAGTGACTTGGTTTGCCACAACTTGGGCAAGCATAGTGAGAGCATCCCGGAGCTCACCATTAGTAGGTTGCTCCTCGAAAGTTTGGGATCTTCTTCCTCGAGTGTTTGTCATGATCTACAATAGCAAAGAACAATTATTAGGGGGGAAAACTCATTACAACTCTATAGCATGACTTAGAACATAAAGAAGGGAAACATTTCCTAAAACTTCTCATAGCCTCCTATTCATAGTCATGGCACGCTTCACAACCATGAATAGGACTCTAATCAATATGGTGTATTGGACTCCAAGGATCTATCAACCTAGTGCTCTGTTATCAAGTTTGTCATGACCCAAGTCCAGGGCATAGACATGACACGGCGAATGGGGAACTCAGAGAAACCCCAAATAAGCCTTTTTACTTGTCATTACACATCATCGATCATGGAAGCACATAAAAGACATAAGAAGTAAGAATAGGGGCAAAGGAACCGAGGAGAAAGCTCGCATAATATCATAATTAACAGTCAAAGAGTCAAAACTCATACTATAGATACATAACATGTCTAACAAACACCTCTAATACATAGACAAGAGCGGGGGCCATGACAAGTAACTGGACTCACTCTCGAAGTCAAAATATAACATAAAGAAGAATGTCTCAATACATAATAAGAGCAACATAGACTAAGGTCCGCGAAGTGGAGGACTCACCAATAAGCTTGAGTAGTACCGCTCTAGCCACATAGAGGAGGATGATCAACTTGGGAACCGATTCTTACATGGTGATATCGTGTAGGTAAGAGTATGCATTAGTACTCTTGAATATACTAAGTATATAGGATGCAATGCAACAAGAGATAGGCACCTTAATCAAAATGCAAAACAATAGGCCATAGGCATAATATATCAATATGGCATGTATGATCACTGCATAAGTAAAATATGCTTAACTCATGCTCATAGAGGATATCATATATGTAGAAGAGACCAAGATAGATTTCCAAAGTATAAACCCCTTGGTTGGTTGATGATGGTTTCACCCCATGATGCTAGTGTTGTGGTACAAACCTCTCACATGGTTGATGAAAATTTTACCTTTTCACCCTTGTGGTGAAGTACAAACCCCTCACATGATTGATGACTACAAATCCCCACCTCGGGTATCAAGGTACTAACCCCTCGATAAGGTTATCCAGGCTCTTAGTCCTCTTGGATCGGGCATGGTCTAATGCAACACTTTATATAGATCATATCATACACATAAGCTTCTTTGATCATCATAACATCAATCATATCATATTACTGGTCAGCTTTGAGCTGTCGAGTAAGTTCTGTTAGTCCACTAGAAATGAACCAGTACAGGGTCCTAAGGACCAAGATGGCCGAAGATCAAAACCAAAATGTGCTCATGCTTTGAACCTTCAACGCCTTAAGAAACCACATCCGGACATTTTATCAAACACTTAGAGGGTGTGTAATGGTAGTATAAAATCATGAAATATAGAGATGAAATCATGCAACAAAAATCATTGTAAAAACATCAACCAACACCTTGCAACGCCCTCAACCAATATACATAAAAAAAATCCTTATCAAACCTTACAATAGATCCAAGATTTTAGCTCAAAACATAGAAAAACAGTCACAACTTTACATAGCATTAGCATAGTTCATAGACATGTTCTTGCTAGTAAACTAAATTGTAAAATCAACTTTAAATCATGCAAATTGAGTAAAAGGAGGTTGGGGCACCATAGGTGGAAGAACCCAATCTCTAAAACTAACATACCTTGACTTTGGAGAACCCTTAAAATAGATTGCAAATAGAAACTTGAAGCTTGAATGAAATCCTTGATAAAATCCTTAAGATTGGTCTTGAGTTTTTGGACTTAGATTTAGGGTGAAATATGAGTTCAAGTGTTTGAGAGGATATTGGGGAATGTTAAGGATGATACGAGGGTGAAATATGACTAAGTATAGGTAAAAAGACGTTTGAGAACACTTAGGCCCAAGATCCAAATGTCCTAGACCGAGATAGAAGATAAAACTTGTATATCGCGCCAGGGGCGCGGATTGTCTTTTGAAATCATATTTTTGCGATTTTCAAATTTTGCTACAGTTGCTCTTAAATTGGGGTTAGACCCTTTACCCCTATTTTTTGACCCCCTAAATAAGAATATGAAGTTGGAGTTTTAATATTACGCATGAATTTTGGGATATATGAAATTTAAAATTTTGGGCACTTTCGAGGTACCTTTTGGGGTCATTTCTGTGGTCTAGCTTAGATTCCAAGTACTAAGTTGTTTATTCTATGATGACGGTATATTCCTATATATATAATAAGATTTATGTATAAGTATGTTTACCTCAAGAATCATTCATGTATGTCATATTGTTATATGTTCAACTATTGCCTAATTATGCACTTTGACTATGTTGCCTATCTATTGTTGCATAGCATCCTACATACTTAGTACATTCAAACATACTAACTCATACTATATGCCTACATGGCATTACCATGTAGGAACCGGGGCTCCTATTGATTCTCCTTCACGTGGCTAGACGGATTGTTCAAGTTAGCTTTGGTGAGTCCTCATGTTCGGGGACAATATCTATCTTTTTTCATGTTTATGCTTAGACTACATCTTGTATATTTCGGAATACTTATGTTCATTACTATGAGGGTGAGCCCGGTTGCTTGTCTTGGCCCCTGCTAAGTTCTGTGTATAGAGGTGTTATTGGTCAAGTTATGTATTATGCTTAAGTTTTGACTAATCTATTATATTTAAGTATTAACCTCTCTCTCTTAGTCCTAATTTCCCTTGTGTATGTTTTTCTCTTGTTATTTATCTTGCTTCCGCGACCAAGGATGTATGTATGATATACTAAGAGGCTTGTTTGGGGTCCTTTCGAGTTCCTCATTAGCCGTGTTACGTCTAGGCCCTATTTTGGTTCGTGAAACTTACAAACAAATGCCACATTGCGCAAGTGGCTATGTGGATCCTCTGATGGTAAGCCTGCAAATGACCCACAGTTCTGCAATATCTGAAGTAACCCACTAGAGACTGTGAACTTTATGTCTAACCGTAGTGGTGGCAACACAATAGCTCCCTTCACATCCATAGCAATGGGGTTCAACCTATACTGATTCCACCAGTAAGCATTGTCATTGAACTCTCGAGGCTATGGATTATCCAACAAAGGAGGTGGCTTCTCGTTCCTTTCACCATAATTATTACCCCGATTCAAAGTTGTATTTGCTGCATTGTTGGCATTTTCTTGGGGCATTCTTCTTACAATTCGTTGGATCTCTAGATCAAATGGAGTTAAGGGACTGCCTTGACTCCTAATGTTGGACATACACTACTAGCACACCCTGCGAAGAAACAAAAACAAAAACAGAAGTAAAACCAAGAGAACTAAGGATTAGCACTCGAATTACAATTACTAGTGAATTCATCTAAGTCTACCTACATTCCCTGGCAATGGCGCCAAAATCTTTGATGTCACCCAAGTTACACCTCTTTTTTAGAGGATAAATCGGTCATTGTCGAGATATAAAACCTAACCAAGGTTAGAGTCGAACCCAAGGGAATATGTAGACTCAACACTAATTCATCAATAAGCAATTCAAGTAGTTAATCAACTCAATTCCCCGAGGGGGGAGGGTTTGCAATAATCATTAAGAAAATAAACTAAACTAACTATCACAAGAGAAAATTAATAATAGAGAGAAACCAGGGTATCGTGTCCCCCATGATTCCCCAACTTAGTATCACCGAATAACCCAATTCTCATCTAGAACATAGCATGCACGACGGTAATTTAAGTTCACCAAATCCTTTGGTCAAAGGTGAAAGGTGAATTTCACCATGTAACTTAGTCCATCTCCATAGTGTGCAATACTAACCATTACCTATAAGTCCCAATCAACCTCCCCTTGGCCATTTGGTTGATTAGATAAGAACACATTATTGAATCCTATTCACCATCGAATCCTATTAATCAATCTCTTTTCTTATTCATTACTACCTTGGTCCAGTAAGTAACACTAGGCAAGTTCTAATGTTGGCAACCACTAGAAAAGATACAAAATGAAGAGAATTGATTAACACATGCATATATCCTTTCAAACGATTGTAAATTATCCGTGCTTACTAAGTTAGATATTCATGGTTCCCACAATCATAGTTGTGTATTTAGCTACTCATGCTATGGGTAGATGAAGAAATTATAAATTGAGAAAACATAATTAAGCACTTACCCTGTTGAATTAAAATCAAGAAAATCCAAGAAGAATAAGAATCACAAGCGTCAAGATCAAATTAACCCACAAGTATTTTCTCACTATCTTCTCTTTCAAGTATTGGGTTCTCTAAGTACAAACCCTAAAAGTACTGAATAATGACATCCAGTTTTGTACAATAACCTAAAAGTACTGTTTATAATAATTACAATTAAGTCCTAAAAAAGAGAAAAACTGGTTGGTAGACTTCACGAAAGCTCTCTACAACTCATAATGTTATTAACGAGTCATAGTTTGGGTCTCGTAATTAGCTTCTGTATTGTTAGACTGTTCTTCTATGTATTCACTTTAGGAGTCATAGATTGATGCATGACTCGTATTGCTCTCTCATATACTTCAACTGCATCACCTTGTCCTTCACTGGAAATCTTCATGAAACCTATTTGTACGACTTGTAGAATGCTCTACAACTCGTACAGAGGACTCATATAGTTGATATTCAGATATCATCCTTCACTAGAATTTGTTATGAAACTACCTCTACGACTTGTAAAGGGTCTCGTAAATCACCAAAAATAAGAAAACATATGCAATTTTGCCCCAAGTCATAGCCAACCTGCTTTGCTGCAAAACTAAACACAAAAACACATAAAAATCATAAATATCGCATTGAGAGCATAAAAATCCTATTTTTTAAGCATAAAAAATGATTTATTTTGACAGCTTATTAGCAGCCAACATTAGAATCTGCCTCATGTTACTAACTAGACTAAGGTAGTAATGAATAGGAAAAGAGACTAATTAACAGGATTCAATTGGTGTGTTCTCGTCTAATAAACCGAATCGGGCCAAGGGGAGGTTATACTGGGACTTATAGGGAATGTTAGTATTGCACACTTTGGAGCTGCGCCAAGTCGCATAGTGAAATTCGCCTCTCACCTGGGCCAAAGGATTTAGAACTTAAATTATCATCCTGCATGCTATACATTAGATAAGAATTTGGTTATCCGGGATACTAAGTTGGGAATCATGGGGAACACAATACCTTAGTTGCTCTCTATTGTTGATTGTCTCTCGTGATAGTTAGTTCAGTTTATTTTCTTACTGACTATTGCAAACTCCCCCCTTATTTACTTATTGAATCTCAATTCTGACTTCACCACGTTGTTCCTTTCAAAATGTTGAGTCACGTAGTCTTTTGAATCACCTAAATTGGATGAGAAACGAGCTCGGCATCGCGATGCGAAGTTGAGAGGAATTATATATATGTATATAATAGGATTCCCTGGAAAGAACCATATTTATAGCTTCAGCAATGTCCTGGCCATGTGGCGGCACCATAGCTCACCACGTGGCATGGAAAGAGACAGCCACATAAGCCCTTTCTCTTTTAGCAATCCTCTAATCCTTATTTTTGATGTTTCGGGCTACTTTAGACTCCAATTTTTGCAAAAAAATATGCAACCCTATGAATTTCGACGTTACGAATCCAATAGTGCAGTAAAAATTTCCAACAGAGCATCCTAGGAAAAAATGAGGGTCTCACTTCTATTTGACTAATTTTAGCTAAAAGAATTGAGGCGGTCAAAATGTAATGAGATGACCGGAACAACTGGTGAAGGGTCATCTTGAGTGTTTTTAACATTTCAGAGCTAACCACGCGATAGATTTCTGTTCCAACCGTGTTTAGATGTGTTTTTTTAAAAAAAATACTCTTTTTAGCTTCCGTTGAACTTAGTTTACAATTGTTTTCTTCAAATCATACCGGAACCCTTCGTCCTCGAACCAACCACTCTCCTAGCAAAAATTAGTCGTTCCAAAACTAACAGGACCATCAAAATCCCATTCCAAGGCTATTTATCAGGGTTTTGACAGAATTCTCATTTTGGCAGCTTTAGCTTCTCGCTAACTTGCAAACTTGTATAATTCTCAACCAAAATGCCTTATAGCCATTCCAACAGCCTAACAGATCATAATAGATCTGAGGTAACTATACCAAAGCTTAGAATAATAGAAAATATAATAAACACATAAATGACATACAGAGTCATTACAATATCACCCACTTAAATACTTTCATCCGTGAAAGTAGAAAGCATACCTGAGGGCTCAAATAGGTCAGGGTGCTGCTCCTGCATCTATGCCTCCATCTACCAGGTAACCTCATCGACCAAATGGTGTCACCACTACACCTTAACCATCGATATGACCTTGGACCGCAAATGCCTGGTATCTTTTGCTAGAATAGCCACAGGCTCCGTAACAAAAGTCATACAGTCATCCAACTCAACTGAATCATACTGCAGCGTATGTGACTCATCTGGAATATACCACACATGAAACACTACGTGTATAGCAGAGTAAACTGGAGGTAGGGCTAACTCATAAGAAATTGGTCCAACTCGTCTTAAGTTCTCAAGAGGCCCAATATACTGGGAACTCAACTCACCCCGTCTTTCAAACCAATGATCCCTTTCAGGGGCGATACTTTCAAAAATATCTGGTCTCCGACCTCAAACTGTAAGAACCAGCATCTATGGTCAACATAACTCTGGTGCTGAATCTGAGTTGTTCTTACTCTATATTGTTTAACTTGGACCCTGGCTAAGGCATCCTGCAACATATTTGTACTATATGGACTCGACTCTAAAGGCTCAAACCACCCATTCAGAGTGCAACATCTTGACTATATAGTGCCTCAAATGAGGTCATCTGAATGCTAGTATGATAGCTTATTATAGGTAAACTAAACTAATGGCAAAAACTGGTCCTACTGACCCCCAAACTCTAACACACAAGCCCATATGATATCCTCCAAAACCTGTATAGTGCGCTTGGACTGGCCATCAGTCTGGGGATGAAATGTACTACTTAAATCAACTTGAGTGCCCAACTCTTGCAGAAAACCCCTCCAAAAATTGGAAGAAAACTGCGATCCTCGATCAGATATAATAGATACAGGCACCCCGTACAAGCAGCTTACCTCCTGAATGTAAACACAGGCTAACTGCTAAGCACTGAAGGTAGAAATGATCAGAATGAAGTGCGCCAAATTGGTCAACAGATCGACTATCATCCAAATATTTTCATAACCCCTGAAAGTGCGAGGAAGCCCCACAACAAAGTCCATAGTCACTCGCTCCCACTTACACTCGAGAATGGCCAATAGATTTACTATGCCACTAGGTCGCTGATGCTCAGTCTTCACCTACTGGCAACTGAGGCAACACAATACATAATCTGCAATATCTCCCCTTATGCAATCCCACTAGTAATGCGGCCTCAAGTTTTGCTACATCCTAGTTGTGCTTGGGTGGATAGAATATCGAGTGTCATGTGCCTCATGTAAAATCATCTGTACTAAAACCCCCTACTCTAGGAATGCACAATCGACCATCTAATCTAAGGACTCCATCTGAATCAACTGTAGCCTGGACCCTAATACCCTGCAACACTATCTTGGAGACCCACTAACGACCCATCCTTGAACTGTTGGCCCCGATCTGGTCAACCAGAGAAGACTAAGCCGCCATAAAGGCCAATACTTGACTGGATCTAAGGTATCTAATTGGAACAATCGATTAGCTAAGGACTATATGTCCAAGGCTAATGATCGCTCCACAGCTGCCAGGTGTGCTAGGCTGCCCATACTCATTTCTTTCCAACTCAAGGGATATGCTACCATGTTTACCTTGTCTGAATGTTATAAAATAGAAATATCATAGTCAACTAGGAACTCAATCCACCATCTCTGGCAGGATTTCTGGTCTCGTTGGGTCATATTATACTACAAACTCTGATGGTCTGTATAAATAATAGCACAATGTATGCCATATATATAATGCCTCCAGATCTTATGCACAAACACAACCATCACTAACTCTAAGTTGTGCATGGGGTAGTTACGCTCATGGGCTCATCACTGATAAGAAACATAAGTAATAACTTGACCTTGCTGCATCAATACACAACTCAGCCTGATATAAGACACGTAACAATGTACCACAAAGCTCTCTCTTTCAACAGGGAGGGTCAGGAGATTAGTGGTAGTCAACAACTCCTTCAGCCTCAGGAAACTGTCCTTACACTCATTGAACCACATAAAATGCACACCTTGAAGAGTCGATGGAGCAACAATGGTAAAACACCCCTCAATAAACTGTCGGTAATACCCTGCTAACCTAATAAAACTCTGAATCACTAACACTGACATAGGCCTAGGCCAGCTACGAATTGCCTCGACCTTAGTTGGATCCACACTAATACCCTCAACGAACACCACGTGACCTAAGAAAGTCACTGACTCAAGCTAGAACTCACTTTTAGAGAATTTTGCATACAAACAATTATCTGAAGTGTGTATAGCACAGTATGGAGGTGTTGGGCATGTTGCGTTTGACTAGGTGAATATACCAAAATATCACCAATAAAAACAACAACAAAAGATTCTAGATATGGCCGAAATACCCAAGTCATCAAATCTATAAATGTTGCAGGGGCATTAGTCAGCCCAAATGGCTTGACTAGGAACTCATAATGCCCATAACGAGTTAGGAAGGAAGTCTTCTGAATATTCACTGCTCGAATCCTCAACTTGTGGTACCCCGATCTATGATCAACCTTAGAAAACATTAAGCCCCTTGCAACTGATAAAACAAGTAATCAATACACAATAGAGGATAACGATTCTTCACCATCACCTTGTTTAGCTGTCGATAATCGACGCACATTTGGAGAGTCTTATCTTTCTTTATCACAAATAAGACAGGAGCTCCCAGAGTCCTTTCTTTCTTTTTCATAAACAAGATAGGAGCTCCCCAGAGAAAACCACTAGGTCAAATAAACCCCAAACAACTACGTCAAATAAACCCCAAACCACTACGTCAAATAAACCCCAAATCTAGCAAACTCTGAAGCTGTGTACTAAGCTCCTTAAACTTAGTAGGAGACACCTGGTACGAAGGAATAGAAAATGGCTTAGCATGCAACTCAACCTCTATCGCAAAATCAATCCCCTGCTTAGGCGGTAACCCTGGCCAATCTACTGGAAACACATCCAGGAACTCACATACAACCAACAGGGACTCTACAATAGGAGTCTCAGTTGTCACGTCACGCACATAAGCCCAATAAGTTGAACACCCTGCAAATATCAATCTCAGAGCCTAAATATATGATATAATACCTGTCGACACCCGACTCACGGACCCCTCCCAAAACCACGAGGGATATCCCTAGGATCGCTAAAATGATAGTTTTGGCATAACAATCTAACACACCATGATATAGGCCCAACCATTCCATACCCTAAATAAGGTCGAAAGCTAATATATCAAGTAATATCTAGTCTGCCCAGGTCTCAAAACCCTAAAGAGTAACTATACAACCTCTGCAAACCCGATACACTGCCAAATAATCCCCCATTAGGGTTGACACCTGAACTTGAGAGGATAAAGCTTGGGAATCACCCCTGGTGTCGCCCAAGTTACACCTCCTTTTAGAGGATAAAGCAGTCGTCAAGAAATAGAACCTAACAAAGGTTAGGATAGAATCCACAAGGAATATATAGACTCAAGATAATTCTATGACTGTAATTTGAGTGATTAACTGACTTACTTCCCCAAAAGGGAAGGTTTGCAATAATTAATGGAAAATTAAGCTAACTACTACAAGAATGAATACAATATGGAGAGAAACTAGGGTTTTATGTTCCCTATGATTCCCTAACGTAGTATCACCAGATAACCTAATTTCTTTCTAGTGTGTAGCATATAGGACGGTAAATTAAGTTCGCCAAGCCTTTTGGTCAAAGGCCAGAGGTAAATTTCACTATGTGACTTGGCCAATCTTCAAAGTGTGCATTAATAATCCTTACCTATTAGTCCCAGTACAGCCTCCCCTTGTCCCAATTTGGTTGACTAGATGAGAACACGTTAATCGAATCTTGTTAATTAATCTCTTCTCCTATTCATTACTACCTTGGTCTAGTCAGTAACACTAGGCTGGTTCTAAAGTTGGCCATAATCAAAAAATATGCAAAGTGAAGAGAGTTAATTAATACATGCATGCACACTTTTCAAGATTATGAATTATCTGGTTTTACCTTGTTAGTTCTTCATGGTTCCCACAACTCTAGTTGTAGATTTAGCTACTCATGCTATGTGTAGATGCAAGAATTATGAATTAGAAGAACATAACTGAACACTTACACAATTGAGTTAAGGACAAGTAAATCCAACTTCCAAGAGAATCACAAGATTAAAGATGAAATTCAAATACAAGTGTTCTCAAAGACTCTCCAATGTAACCTCACAATTTTCTCTCTCTAACTATTGAGTTCTCTGAGTAATATGTGAATATTTATGAATGATAACCTAAAATACCTATTTACAATAAGCAAAATACAAGTCCTAAATATAATAGGATAACTGGTTGGCACTCCATACGAAAGGGGTTTACGGGTAATATTGCATTCTACGGCCCGTAATCGGGGTCTCATACAAACCTTCTAGAAATTTGGAGTTCAAGTTTACAAACATCCCTCTATGACTTGTAAAGTAGTTTACGGCCCGTAAAGGGAGTTTCGTCTGATGAATCTTTAGAAAGTCCCAATATTTGATCCTCAGGCACAAACCATCTTCTACGACTCGTAAAACATTTCACTACTCGTCTGCATGTTCGTAAAATCAACTTCAAAAAATAGCCCCTCACTGGAATTGTCCACGAAATCCACTTCACAACCCGTAGAATGGTCTATGGTGCATAAAGGGTCTCGTACTACATCAAAATTTAGCAAGTTTTGTATTTCTTCCCAAAATCAATGTCAAATCTGCAATCCTGCAAAAAATGAAAAAACACATAAAACCAACTAACATCGCATTAAGAATACAAGTGTTGTATTTTGACAGCACATCAACCCCCAGGTGAGAAACATAATATATGGACATATAAGAGAATGGGAACCTACATCAAATAAGGCTTAAACTGACTATTGGCATACAAAAACCATACCTATGATGGCCTCATTCGGAGAATTGGCCTTGGTTCATACTGATGTGGCATAAAAATATTCGTGACAGCCTCCCACTCGAGCATCGCTACCACCCTCGGCTCTACCTCCCCTGACGAGGCCTCTAGAACCCTTTTTGTAACCTTGTTGTTCCCTGTACTAATCATCCCAGTGGCCACAATCCTATCTCCTGCCCCTGCCACTTGATAAAGAAGATGATCTGGTAGGTAGTTGGGCTGCAAGTGCTGCCCTCTGCTCTGGACAGTCCCTGGCACAATGGCCTAGTGCCCCACACCCAAAACAACCCGATATAGCCCAGTCTTTGTGGTCATGGATGTACTGCCTCGATTCGGTTGTCTTGCAACCCTGACTATCTGCAAATGATGACCCAACTGGCCCCAAAGAATCCAAATCACTCTTCCTCTATTTGTGCCAGATAGGATATAAAGAACCACTCCTGCTAGATGTACCCTGGCCCTAATGTCTACCCTCAGAATCCTATAGTACTGCCTGGTATGGCAAGCTGGTCTGACCTTGATGACCTCTCCTCGAAGGCCTATTCCTCAGTGCTCAAAACCCTGTCTGAAAGCCATTGAACTGCCTCTCATGTCTAGTCTGCTTATCGCTGCCCTCTTAGGCCTCGCAACTAATCTGCTCTAGTGAGCGAGCATAATCAACAATGTCTAGAAATGGTTGACCTTAAGTCACCAATGCATGAGTGCCCAACCTTAGCTGAGGTCTTAATCCACGCGCAAAATAATGATTTTGCTCCTCCTCGAAAGGCAAAATAGTTGTAGCATATCGAGAGAGCTCCTTGAATCTGACCTCATACTGGGATATAGTCATCTATCCCTGCTCACATCACACAAATTGATCCTAGTGACGATCTCTTAAGCTCTTAGGCACAAATATAATCATAAAAGCCTCTATGAACTCTGCCAAAGTCATCGGTGCGGCCTCTGCTGGCCTGGTCTCTTAGCAAGTCTGCCTCCATTGCTTAGTTGTAGCATCAACTTAGTAACCAATAAACTCAACCCCTCGAGACTCTAGCAGTCGTGAGGCCTGTAATCGCTCTATGTAGGATGTCAAGAACTCATGTGTATCCTCCCCTTCTGCTCCCAAAAACCTTAGCGGGCTAACCACAAAAATTATAAGTAATCGTTGGTCCCGAAACTGCAGTGCTCCCTCCAGCTGAGTCGAGGCCTCGAGGACAATAGGCTTTATTACTTCCTAGAGTGGAAGGGCTGGAGCTAGCACCGCACCCTATTGTAAGGCTCCAAGTTCTATCAAAATCTGCCCGGGGACCGCCTGCACATCAGGTGTAACTGCAAGAGTGGCTAGGCGAATTGGAGCCTCTGGCAGCAGTGGAACTTGGGCATCATCTACCTATTCCTTGGGCTCAGGGGACTGCTACCTACTAGGGATTAATGGTGCAGCCTTACCGCAGCCCCAAACAAGCCCTCTACGCACCATATCTATGAAAAATGAACAAGGTTAGATTCTTAGAACTCAAAAACCATTGACAAAATGCACAATAAGAATCAACAACACAGGAAGGTTCCTCAGCATGTCGTAGCCTCCATGATATAACCCATAGATGTCTCTGTACCCATCCAGGAAAATCTCCTAGATGATAGATTTGTACAATTAAGACTAGTGAACCTTAGACTCAGATACCAACTTGTCACGACTCGATCTCGATCATGATGGCGACTGTCAGGCCCCACCTATAAGCTAGCCAAAATTGCCCAACCCCTGGGTATCTGCCCTAGCTTTTAGTCATAGGTAAAGCCAATACGACAAAGTAAGTAACTGTATCCTACCCCGAACCTGGAAGTCAACTGTACAAAGTTACAACAAATGAAAAAATACATACCAATATATATATATATATATATATAACAAAAGCATAATATATAATACAACCTGAGAGTGCTCTTACAAATATATATATTACTACTGTACAAGGCCAAAGTCTGGAAACAAAAGACGACCAGTAAAAAAAGGAGACTGTGACGAAACCCAAGTTGTTGATGCTCACTATAATAGTTTCTTGCACTTCAAATCCCCCCGAATCAGTGCTCATGGCTAGATCCTCAACTTGCACCATGGGAAGATAAAGAAGTAAGGGTGAGTACCATAAAAAGGCACCCATTACGCATCATCGGCCGACCAGGTGAAACAATATACACTATGAAGCTAAAATATAGATAAAAGCAGTTATCCCACATATAATCCCATAATCTCAACCTAAACCGGACCTCGTACCGCACACGAGTGCAAGTCCCTAATAACTATACATGTATGCCATGCGAGCCCCCATAAGCCCGGGAGGTACACCTGCATAAAATATAAACTCGAGAGATCATTATAAATCCTATATAACCATCACAAAATCCCATAGAACCATCACAGAGCCAGGCTCTCCACATCATCAAAATAAAAGTCAATTATACATAGGTGTAAGGCCCTAGTATCTGAGCCGGAATGCTCCTTGAGCCCTCATAATACTAGAAGGTACACCCACACATAATATATGTGTGAATATGTGTGTGGATCCATGAGTAATTAATCACATAACAACTGGGTCCTCGACCTTATGCTAGCACGTGGCACCCGATCCGAAGTATACATGCAGAATATTGAAATGCATCCTCTGCGAGAGAAAGAATCCCCCTCGCATACAAGTGTGTCTCATCTCAGAATGTCAATCATGGTACCTTGCCCCAAAAGTTGAATCAGTGGGGTCCTTGACCCAAAATATCAATCAGTAAGGCCTAGTAATGTTGCCCAAGTTATACCTCCTTTTTTAGAATAAAGCAGTCCTTATCAAGAAATAGAACCTAACCAAGGTCAGGGTCGAACCCACAGGGAATACGATGACTTAGAAGTATTTAGTTAATGTAATTTTAGTGATTAACCTACTTATCTCCCTAAAGGAGGGTTTGCAATCACAAGTAGAAAAGTAAACCTAACTAAAACAAGAGTTTAACCAATATGGAGAGAAACTAGGATTTTGTCTTCCCCATGATCCCCTAACTTAGTATCACTAGATAAGTTAATTTTTATCTAGTGTATAGCATGCAGGACGGTAAGTTAAGTTCACCAAACCCTTTGTCCCAGGCGAGAGGCAAATTTCACTATGTGACTTGGTCCATGTTCATAGTATGCATTGCTAACCCCTATCTATTAGTCCCAGTACAACCTTCTCTTAGCCCAGTTCGTTTGATTAAATGAGAACACATCGATCAAATCCTGTTAATCAATCTCTTTTCCTATTCATTACTACCTCGGTGTAGTTGGTAACACTAGGTGGGTTCTAATGTTGGCCACTATCAGAAGACATGCAAATCGAAGAGTTTAATTAATACATGCATGCACACTTTCCAAGAATTATGAATTATCTGATTTTACCTTGTTAGTTCATCATGGTTCCCACAAACATAATTGTGGATTTAGCTACTCATGAATTGTGTAGATACAAGACTTATGGAGTGGAATAACATAATAGATCACTTACACAAATGAATTAAACACAAGCAAATCCAAACTTCAATGAGAATCACAATATTATGAGACCAAATCAAAGTACAAGTGTTTCTCAAAGCACTCGAATATTTTCTTACTCAATCTCAATTTTTCTCTCAAATTGTTCAAATCTCTGTCAACTTCATGAAAAATAATCGAAAAACCTATTTATAATATTTAAAATACAAGTCCTAAACAAAATAGGATAGACAGGTCGGTACGCCTTATGATCAGCTTTACCTGTCGTATTGCATTCCATGGCCATAATTGGGCTCTCGTACTATGTTGCTACAAAATTGGACTTGAGATCTACAATACCCCTCTATGGCCCATAAAGTGTTCTACAACTCGTAGAAGGGTTCGTCTGATGGTACTTCAGAAAGTCTTTATTCTCTAATCCTTAAGGCATGAAACATGATCTACGACTCAAAAAATATTCCATGACGCATCTGCATGTTTGTAGAACAATCGTCAAAAACTCAGCCCCTCGCTGGAATTGTCCACAAAACATCCTTCACAGCCGATAAAGGGCCTTGTACTTCATCAAAAATAGCAACTTCTATATTTTCTTCCCAAAATAAAGGCCAACCTTGGTATCTTGAGATAAAGCACAAAAACATATAAAACCAACTAACATCGCATTGAAAACACACAAAATTCTAAATTTTAAGCATCAAAAGTGTTGTATTTTGGTAGCACATCAACACCCTCAAGTTAAAATTATTGTTTGTCCTCAAGTGATAGACTCAATCTATATAAGTAGGTAGAAACACATATACTTCAACCTAATGATGTATATTACATCATACTTAAGCCCAAATACCCACACCACTTTTTAAAACAGAATTAGATAGCCACCTAACAAACCAATACAGACTAATGCATGTGACAACAAAACTATAACAAGTGAGGCATTATCAACAATTCGTAATTACTGAATAAGTCTAATGCTAACAATGCAATGCAAGTACCCTTATAGAAAGAAGTCCCATATCTCACTTTCAATGATGTTTTCATGTATAACCTTGGGACTATGCAAATTCACTCACCCTAACAAAAGATATCCATGCATCATGCCCAATACCATAGGCTTGCCCCTATACTCATAACTAGACCTGCGACTACTTGGACTGGGATCACTTTAGGAATTGGCTTGTAAAGTAGGCTCAAGGGGCTTCGGTATGATATTTTTGGAGCATAGTGACTAAAGGCCCTCCTTGACACTGCATTATTTCTACACTTTTGCCTACCAACACTGTTATTTTCACTCTATTCTCCCTTTTCTCTTATTTCAAGCTTTTCTGGGAGCTTTTTTTTTTTCATTTTGCAGCTTTTTGCCTTGCTTTTGCACTTCATTTTTTGTTTTAGCTCACAACTAAGCCATCACTTATTTTTCTTGCACCCAACACATGATTTTTTTCTACTTTTCTCTGTATCAAGAATTCTCCCCCTAATTTTGTGTTTCACCTTCACACCAGTCACCCTAAACTGAGGCTTTTGGCCTGAGTTAAGTTGCACATTATCCATCCTCAGAACAAGGGCCACTTTTGGTAGTCACTCTTAACTTAGGCTTTTTGCCTCGGTCGAGGTGTACAATATTTAAGGAAGAACCAGCCCAATTTCAGAATTTTACAACTAACAAGGCTAGGTTGCTTAGATGTTTGAAAAGACTAGGTACATGTTAGAGGTGGCAAATGGGTAGATTGGATTAGATTTGGATGCATTGAATATAGATTGAGCCAAAATGGATTGGATCACAATTCATTCATATAAAATATGGGTAAATATGAATTTGGTCAAATATGATTTGGATAAGAATGGTTCCAACCCACTTTATTCTATTGAAGCCAAGAAAGATTAAACCAAAGCTAGATTGTTAATGTTCAATCGCAATCACCCCAACCCTACTCCCAAAAAATTATTTTTGAAAATAATTATTTTTTAAATTGTTTTAATAAAAGTTCGCTCTTCAGTGTACCAAAGTTTTCAGACCCCTACACCAAATCGAAGAACTGAACTTTTGAAAAAAGAACACTAAGACCAAATCAAAAAATCAAATTAGTTTGGTTTGGTTCGACTTTTTGATTTTTCAGTATTTATGCCCGCGCCAATAAAAAACAGTTAACTTCTTTTTGCTCCCCCCTCCACCCCGACACTGAATCAAAAAATCAAATTAGTTTGATTTGGTTTAATTTTTAAATTTTTGGGTATTTATCCGATAAAATAAAAAATAAAAAAATTAATTTCGACACCCCCACCCCACGTCGACACTGAACTAAAAAAATGACTTAGTTTGGTTTGGTTCGATCTTTTGATTTTTCGGTATTTATGCCCACCCCAATAAAAATTTTAAAATAAGATAATTCCCCCTACCCCTAGATTGAATCGAAAATCGAATTAGTTTTGTTTGGCTCGCCTTTTTGATTTTTTGATATTTATGTCCGCCCCACTAAAAAATAAAAATTTAATTTTCTTCGCCCCCCA
>JAABOM020086037.1:0-30179 GCA_011800125.2 Solanum clarkiae | reverse complement strand
ATAATTGTGGGAAGAAACCTCAACAAAAATAAACCATGTGAGCTAGTCCATGGAGTCTCGATGTCTACCCTACATCAGAAGAAAGGAGGAAATCACTTGCCAGGGTGAACTTTCAGATTCCTAAGTGGATCCACTAAGCCTTATGTGATTCGAGTTCTCGCCTCTAGTTCTTGTACGTGGGCACTCGCCTCAGGCCATTCATATTTAGGGTACTCGCTTCTTAGGGATTTGGGTACTCGCATCTAATCCCTTCACCTATGATGGTACGTAGTTTTGGGACTTGGGTACTCGCCTCTAGCCCAGTCAGTTCTAAGTCTAATCCCATGAAATACTTAAAATAATTATAGCTTTAATAACTTATAAAAAAACATGGAAGACATGACGTGAATAGCCCTTAACATCATTGACCTCAAATGGTGAGCCTAACTTCAAATATAAGAATGGATCATCATCCACATTATCCTTGCATTAACATCAACATCAAAGGTTCACAAGAGGTAAAATCTTGAAAAAAAGAGACTAATCCGGCCTTACAACATCATCAACATTTTCATGAATTAAATACATCTTTAGGAAGTCCAGGATCATAATAAAGTCACTTGACTCATAAATCAACTAATAGATCATCAAAACTTTAAGAATCCTGGAAAAGGCATTTTATCAAATACTTGGCGGGTGTGCAATGCTAGTACAAAGTAATGCAATTCAAGAGTGAAATCATGCAAGAAAATTCAATGTAAAACCAACCATCAACACTTGTAATACCCTCAAGAAAGATACATCTAAAGCCTTCATCAAATCACATAATGGATCTTAGATTCAAAGATCAAAACATGCTTAAACAATCACAAGTTAATGAAACTCCAACATAGTTTATAGTCAAAATTCATAATAAGTAATATCCATAGGTAAACAATTTGAAAATATGTATTACGTAAAAAGAAATGTTAGGCACCATGGGTTAAAGGACCTCAATGGTTGAAACCCACATACCTCAGACCTTGGGTCTCTTGAAATTGCATTGGGAAAGAATGGAAGCTTGGAATGGGGTCTTGAAATCCAAAACTTGTACTTGAGTTTCCTTTAATTGGTACTGGGGTCTTTGTAGAGGCTTTTGAGAGAATTTGAGAGTGTATTCAAGTTGAGAGTATATTCAATTTGAGAGTGTATTCAAGTTAAGAATTTTTAGAGTGTATTCAAGGTTAGAACAACATTAGAAGTCCAAAAAGATTATTATAATAAATAAAATTTACGAAAATGTCATTAGTGAAACAGAGGGAAAAATGGACAAAGTGTCACCTCACTTGAGGTCACATGTGTCATATGGCACTCCACCGGGTCATACAGAGTGCCCGTAAGATGATACTTAGTCTAAAAAATTGGAAGTTGGGAAAGAAGTTAACGTTATCGTCAACTTGACGGGAGCCCTCACGGGCCGTGTGGTGCAACATGGTCCATGTAGTGGTCCGTTGAACCACAGTTGGTGAGAAAAATGTGGGTAGATGACCCCTCACCCAGGGCCATGACTCATCAGACTTGCCACGTCCCGTGTAGATGGTCGTGTCACCATACTTAGCCAAGAAAACTCCTCCCATGCCCACTCTTCCTCACTTGCACACACTCCACGATCAACCATACGGTCAGTGCCAAGATACATGGCCTATGCCACTATCTGTGCCCCATGCCTTAGACCGAAAATTCTCTTTTCCAGCTCAAGGCAGCCCAAACAGCACATACAAGCCCCCACTGCCCGTAAAGTTGCCCGTATGGTTTCACTGTACGGAGGGTCTGACGAAAATGGTCATAACTCCTTCATTTGTCCTCAGAATGAGGTGAAGCCATATGTGTTAGAAAGCTACTCAAAGGACTTTCATTTCAAATGTCAAGAGTCATCCAATTCTAAGTGTTGTAAAAGTTATGGTCGTTCAAAGTTGCCCCTTACATAAATCGACACCCAAAACTCAACTTATAGGGAGGTCTTGAACTCGTGCAAGTACTAGAAGTCTCCCACAATCCCAATACACTACAAACCTATCCAAATGAGGCTTGAAACATGGATATATAAGAGCATGGAGTTATGGGGTATCACATTACGGTCTGTAAGTTGGGTCTCGTAGGATGGGAATCAGAGAAATGAAGTCTCTAAAGTTTGAAGAAGGGAGATCAGAGGAAACCCCATTTATGGCCCGTAGAATTATGTATTAGCCTTAGAGGAGGTTTCATAATAAATTCTAGTAACTCAAATTTGAGGGCCCTAAGTTTATAAAGTCCATCTACGACTCGTAGAATGCTCTATGGCCCGTAAATGGAGTCTCACAGACCCATCCAGTCAGGATTTTAATAGGGGTAGATTTGATGTTTCCTTTCTTTTTAAGCCTAAACAACATCGTTTGACCCCATCTATGTCCCATATCAGTATATACAACCCTAATTCATCCTATTCCCTCTCATTCGCAAAAACCCTATCTCTAAACTCTCTCAAACACTCTCATGATCCCTCAAGGCTTAAAGCAAGATGGTGCAAGCTAGGATTCCAAATTTATCATCATTTCCAAGGGTTTTTCTATCCTCTGTCACAACGGTATGTGGGTTTTGTTGTGGGAACCTTTCTTCCCTCAAATCAAAAAAATCTTCTTCTCAAACTGCATGGATTTATGGATTATTTTATGAGTATTTATGAACTTTTGCTGTGACAATATCATTATCCATTGTACACATGATTTCTATTTGGATTCTTCATGAAAATGATGATTTATGCCAAAATATTATTGAGGTTTGACTTTGTGAAGAAATTTTCTGATATTAAAGTTATCTTCTCTATGATGTCATGAAAAGCTATAAAGGAACATAAGGATTTTTAGTTGGTTTTCATGATATTCCAAAAAAGGGTTTTACTACAATAATGATTGGTTGATTTGAATAACTTTAAATGAGTTGATTTTACTTCTCCTTGTTTCATACTCTTGAATTACATGATTTTAAAGTGCATTTGCATATACCCTCCTTATTTGACTAAATCTAGTTGACAAGGATTCTTATGTTGATGAAAGATTTTTTGCATGAATTACAAGACAAGCATGCTATGACAAATTATGGTCTCCCAAACATATATTGAACACATGAAAAGTTCCTATGATTTGTAAACAAAATGTTGAGCCCTCATTCTATACTTTTACCCTCTTATGAGAGAATCATGTCAACATGAAGGGGCCATGTGTGATAATTATTTTACCCTCATGTATTATCTAAAGCTCACTAGAAGGTGTCATGCGTGTTACAATCTCCACACACATGTGTAATGCTATGCCTACTAGAAGGAGTAATGTCCTATGCTATGTTATTACCTCTAGTACAAGGTATGCGCCACATGTAGGGGTTATGCCTATTACAATATCCACCCTCATGTATAATGCTATGTCTACTAGAAGGTGTTATGTCCCATGCTATGCTTTTACCTCTAGTACAAGGTATATGCCACATATAGAGGTTATGTATTTGAATGAGCTACTCATGCCATGTTATCATATTCTATACATTATGCAAGCTATGGTTAAGCTTCTGATTATTTCAAAGTATTCCATGGAACTAGACTTAGCATCTATTAAGGCCTAAGGTCTACTAAAATCTTGGTCTCTTAACTATGTGCAACCATCGCTTTATATTATTTCCCTTAATGGGCTTTTACTAATGGATCCATCTAGGTTATGACCTACTATGTAGAGTTATGCTTGGTTTACATTGGTAAGTAGATCACTCCTTTATTCCATGTGGAGTAAACATCAGGATTCCATGTAGTAGCTCTCTTATTCTTATATGTCGGTTAGGGTCGCCTCCCACATATATATGATATATTATGCATGCTTGACTATCTTCATGCATGATTTGATTTAAGGATTGATTATATATGTCATATTGACTTTATGTTTATCGATTATGATTATGTATCTTGATAATTATGTCTTATATTCCTTATTACATTGCACCTTGCATACTTAGTACATTCCAAGTACTAACGCATCGATTTTGCCTACATGATCGAATCATGTAAGGTCCGAAGCTCCTATTCATCCTCTCCTCCACGTGGCTATCCGGATCATTCGAAGATTGCTACTGGTGAGTCTTCCACTCTGGGGACAACATCCACTTTATTTTCATGCTTGTTAAGACTTATCTATTTTAAATCTTCTTTTATCTTTTGAGGGTGAGCCCGAGAGATATGTTGGCCCCCGTTCTACTCATACTAGAGGTTATGTTGGATAAGGAAGTTTGTGTATTGAGTTTGACTCCTATTATATTTATGTAATTATGAAGACTTCCCTTAGTCTCATTTCCTTTCTATGCTTGTTGTGTGTGGATGGATGTGATGGAAGTCCCAAGCAACTAAATGCCCCATAGAGTGAGTCCGAAGTCTCGTTTCCCTTAGAATTTTTTTTCTATATGGATATTAATCACTTATTGCTTCTGCGAAACCTTTATTGCCCTATAGCTACTCTTCTCCCCCATATAATTTTTCCCTCTGAACAAGAACATGAAGTTGGATTTGCGAAATTCTTCACAAATTTGAGATATTCAAAACAAATGCATCAGAGTCTTTCAAAGCTACGTGGAGTGGTTTTTAAATATCCCAAATGGAATTACAATTATAGGGAATTCCTAGGCAAGTGTTTGGTGATTCACATTACATACTCACCAAGTGTTTGATAGAATGTCCGGTTATGGATTCTTAAGTTATTGATGATCTATTGTATCTCCTATGAGTCAAGTGAGTTTATGATGATGAAAGTAATGTATTTAAGTGTTGATTTCATGAAAATTTTCTATTATGTTGCAAGTTGACCATACCTAGTTGAGTGGGAATACGCCTCAAGCACTTTGATGGGGGGGGTGGTATGCCCATGTACCAATTGAGGGGTAGATTCCTCAATCACTTTCCATGGGGGTGGTATTCCTAGGATTCCAAGTGCTTGTTTGCTTGATCTATGATGATGGCCTCTTCGTACACATGTATAGCATGTTCTACTTCAAGTATTGATCATGCATGCCATATTGTTATTATACCGTTCATTCCTTATGTTTATGCATTTTGATTATGTTGCTTATCTTTTGTTGCATTGCATCCTGCAGACTTAGTACATTCAAATAATGTACTAACACATACTCTATGCCTACATGATGTTACCATGTAGGAACCAAAGCTCCTCATAATTATCCTCCCCGTGGCTAGTTGAGACATCTTTGAAGATAAGCTATTGGTGAATCCTCAAAGATCATGGACATTAGCTATGTTACTCTTGTCTTTGTCATGTCTTAGTGTTGAACTCTTTACACTATGAGGGTGAGCCCGAAAAGTCTCTTGGCCCCCGCTCAAGTCTATGTTTATAGGTGTTGTTGGAAATAATGATGCAATTGTGCTTGAGCTTTGACTCTTTTATAATTTATGCTATAAAAGACTTTCCTTAGTCTCTTTATCCTCATTTAGTAATCTTATTGTTGTTTAATTACTTCCATGACCAAGGATGTGTAAATGATATACTAAGAAGCTTGTTTGGGGCCCCTTCGGGTTCCCATTCATCGTGTCCCATTCGCCCATCCCATGGGAGGAATTTAAGGCCACCTTCCTGAACTGATTCTTCCCTATTGAATTGAGAGAGGCGAAGATGATGGAGTTTTGGAATCTCAAGCAAGGCTCCATGAGTTTGAGGGAGTATTCCCTCAAGTTTAACAAGATTTCAAAATATGCTCCCCACTTCGTTGCCGACCCTAGGGAAAGGATAAACAAGTTTGTGTCGAGGGTATCTTAATTGGTGAATGAAGAATGTTACATGGCTATGCTCGTAGGTGATATGGATTTGTCTTGGCTCATGACTTATGCCAAGAAACTTGAAAGGGAAAAGCTTAGTAAGAGAAGGAGTGGGGAGTCTAAGAAGGCTCGGTATGATGGTGGTTTGCAAGGTTGTAAGGATGGTAATTTCCAACAAGGTCATAAATTTCAAGGCCGAGGATCCTCCAATGTTCAAAACAAAAGGTTTGCTAATGATAGGGTGCCCAACCCTATGGTCCAAGGAGGAAATGATGGAATAACGTTTCCAAGGTGCCCAAAATGTGGAATAAATCATGGTGGAAAATGCTTGAGGGATTCAAATGCTTGCTATGGGTGTGGAAGGGTGAGCCACAAGCTTGTTGATTGCCCCTATGCTTAAAACAAAGGTAAGGATGGACATCTCCAAGGACAAGCTGCTCAAGTTGATTAATGGGCACAAGGAGGCCAACAAGGGGGTGCTCTACAGCACAACCGGTTCTATGCTCTCCAAGGGAGGCAAGGAGAGAAACAAATGTTTGATGTTATTAGCAGATGTTAAAGGCTTATGATTATGATATGTAGTCTTTGTTGGATCCGAGTGCCACTTTCTCTTTCATTACCCCTTTTATTACTAACAAGCTTCACTTGTGTCTAGAGTTGGTGTGTGAACTCTTTGAGGTGTCAAACCCCTTTGATGAGTCTACTATAGCTAGGAGGGTCTATAAGGGTTGTCCCATGTCAATATTTCATAAAATGTTGTCTTGTGATTTTCTTGAACTTGACATGGTGAATTTGATATTATTCTTGGGATGATTGGTTACATGCATATTACGCTTCCATTGATTGTAGAACACATAAGTTTAAGTTCCAATTCCAAGCCCATAGTTGAGTGGGAAGGTCAAAATTCGTCAATCATGGTTAGATTCATTTCGTGTCTTAAGCCTAGAAATTGATTACCAAGGGTTGCATTTATCATATCATAAGGGTTTGGGATATTGAGGCAGTCTTAGTTGTCAATGAATTTCTTTATGTATTTCTCGATGAACTTTCCGGTGTCCCTCCCCAAAGGGAGATAAATTTTGGTATAGATCTCCTCCACAATATTCAACCCATTTTCTTTCCACCTTACTGTATGGCCCCAGTGGAGTTAAAGGACTAATTGAAAGATTAGTTAGAGAAGGGTTTTATAAGGCCTAGCAAATCACCTTGGGGTGCACCGGTGTTGTTTGTAAAGAAGAAATATGACTCACTTAGAATGTACATCCACTACCAGCAACTTAATAAGGTCCCAATAAAGAACAACTATCTTTTTCTAAGGATAGATGCCCTATTTGGTCAACTACAAGGGGCTAGACATTTTTCTAAGATTGATCTGTTATCATCTAGGTATCAACAAATGAGGGTAAGGGAGTGTGACATTCCTAAGATGATTTTTTGACTGGATATAGGCATTTTGAATTTATGGTGATGTCATTCGCTTAACTAATGCACTACGAATATTTACAAATCTCATGAAAAGGGTCACTAAACCCTACCTTGATATGTTTGTGGTAGTCTTCATAGATGACATATTGATTTACTCTTTGAGTGATGAAGAGCATGTGAAGCATTTGAGGGTAATATTGCAAACGTCGAGGGATGAGAAGTTGTTTACTAAATTGGATAAGTGCGATTTTTTGTTAAAGGAAGTTGCATTCCTAGGGAATGTGGGTGTTGGGTAATGGAATTTAAGTGGACCTAAGAAAATGGAAGTGGTAAGGAATTTGCCTCGGCCCTAGACCCCAATGGATATTAGGAGTATTTTAGGCTTTGTGGGGTTTTACCGAAGGTTTGTGGATGGTTTCTCCTCAATTGCTTCCCCTTTGAAAAAATTGACTCAAAAGAAAGAAATATTTGTGTGGACCGATGAATGTGAAAGAAGTTTCCAAACTTTGAAAGACAAGCTTACATTCTCTCCTATTTTGGCTTTACCAGAAGGGTTGTAAGGGTTTGTGGTTTATTGCGAAGCTTCAAGGGTTTGTGGTTTATTGCAAAACAGTAAGGTCATAGCATATGCTTCTCGACAATCGAAAGTGCATGAACATCATTACCCTACCCAGGATCTTGAATTGGAGGTCGTTGTGTTTACTCTAAAAATATGGTTTCATTACTTGTCTGAGGTTCATATAGATGTGTTTACTGACCACAAGAGTCTCCAATTTGTGTTCACACAAAGGGATCTCAACTTGAGGCAAAGAAGGTGGTTAGAACTTATCAAGGACTATTACATGAGTGTTCACTACCATCCGGTAAAGCTAATGTTATGGCCGATGATCTAAGTAGGGTGTCCATGGGAGTGTAACTCATATTGGGAATGGTAACAAAGAAGTGGTTAGAGATGTTCACCGGTTAGCTAGGTTAGGAGTTAGGTTGAATGAAGTTAAGAATGGAGGTGTAGTTGTATTTGATGGTTCCAAATCTTCTTTGGTTGAAGAGGTCATGTCCAAACAAGAACTTGACCCCACCTTGCTAGAACTAAAAGCCTTGGTTAAGGATGGTAAAGGTCAGGTTTTCTCCGATAGGAGAGATGGTGTTCTTAGATACCAAGGTAGATTGTTTGTGCCAAATGTTGATGGGATAGGGGACTTGATCTTGCAAGATGCCCGTAACCCGTCTTACTCTATTCATCCCGGTTCCACAAAGATATATATAGACTTGAGGGAGGTTTGTTGGTGGAGTGGTATGAAAAGAGATATTGCTATGTTTGTAGCTAGTTGTCACAATTGCCAACAAGTAAAAGCCAAACATCAAAGGCTAGCTGGCCTATCTCAAGACATGGAAATTCCTAGTTGGAAGTGGGAAGAGATCAATATGGATTTTGTGATTAGTTTTCCAAAGACTAGGAAGCATTTTGATTCTGGTTGGAATTACAAAATTTGCACATTTCCTACTATTAGAACAACTTATGGTGCCGATGATTATGCCAAGATATATATTTATGAGTTGGTCAAGTTGCATGGGTACCATTGTCTATTATTTCGAATCGCGGTGCTCAATTCACTTCTCACTTTTAGATATCCTTCCAAATGGGTCTTCGTACCAAAGTTATACTTAGCACTGTTTTCCATCCTCAAACAGACATCCAATCCGAAAGCATAATTCAAACCCTTGAGGATATGCTTAGGGCTTGTGTTTTGGAGTTCAGAGGTTGTTAGGATGAATATCTTCTACTCATTGAGTTTGCCTACAATAATAACTATCACTCTAGCATTGGGATGACTCCCTTTGAAACCCTATATGGTAGACGATGTTGGTCCCGAATTAGATGGTTTGATGTGAGAGAAAATTCTTTATTTAAACTAGAATTGATCATGGATGCTTTGGAAAAAGTGAGGTTTATAAGGGAGAGAGTTAGACGTCTCAAAGTAGGGAAAAGTCCTACTCCAATAGAAGGATGAGAGATGTTGAATTTTATGTTGGCGATTGGGTATATTTGCAAGTCTCACCCATGAAGGGTGTGGTCCAGTTATGGAAAGAAGAGAAAGTAGAGCCTAAGATTCATGGGGCCTTATCGAATTGTGAAGAGAATCGGTAAGGTTGCCTATTAATTAGTATTGCCCACGGAAATGAGTATAGACCATCTGGTCTTCCATTTATCTATGTTGAGGAAGTGTGTAGGTGATCTAAGTTCTATAGTACCCTTGGACATTGTGAGTGTTGTAGAAGATAACTTGACTTATGAGAATGTTCCAGTAGAAATACTTGGTAAACAAGTGAAGGGGTTAATAAATAAAGATGTTCCACCCGTCAAAGTCCTTTGGATGAACTAACAAGTTGAAAGTGCCACATGGGAAGTCGAAGCTGATATAAAAGAGCAATATCCCTATCTTTTCCATTCCAATCAAGCTTGAGGTGATACGATTTTCCCATCATAGAATATGTTCTCCTTCCTTGCCATTTCCATGAAATTCATGCATGTTTTATCTAAATTTGAAATTGCATTATAAGTACTATTTGAAACATGGTTTGAAAATTTTAAATTATGCATGCATTCCATTTTATGTATAGTGCATAAATCCATTCCTTAGAGCTTGCCTTAGCATATTCAGGGATGAATGTTCCCAAGGGGGAAATGATGCAAGATAGCACTTACGGGAGAGGGGTAGGGGAGATGTAAGAAATAAGCCTAGAAAATTAAAACTATTGATCTTTACAAAGGGGTTTTATGGATTGTAAGGCATAGTACTTCCCATAAAGTGGGTCTCATAGAATTGGAACCAGGGAAAGGAAGTTTATGAAGTTTAAAGAACGGCCATCAGATGCAACCCTATTTACGGCTCATAGAACTATCTATGAGTTGTAGAGGAGGTTTCATGACATATTTTAGTAATCAAATTTCAAGGGCCTAAGTTCACGAAAGGCCATCTACGACTCCTAGAATGTTCTTGGCCTGTAGACGATGTCTTGTAGACCCGTCTAGTTAAGATTATAATAGGGACAAATTTGACCTTTCCTTCATTTTTAAGTACAAACTTCGTCATTTTGACCCCACCTATGTCCCTTATCAGCATACAACCCTAATTCATCTTATTCCTTCTCATTCACAAAAACCCTAAGACTATAAACTCTCTCAAACACTCTCATGTTCCCTCTAGACTTCTGTCACGACCCATTCTAGGGCCTACACGTGACACTGTGAATGAGGAACACAAAGGAACCTCGAACAAGCCTCTTAACTTGTCATTACACATTATTGGTCGCGGAAGCATATAAAACATCAAAGAACAAGAATAGCGTAAGGGGCTATGGAAAAAGATTGCGCAATATCATAATCAAAAGGCAAGAGTCAAGCTCATTTCACAAATACATAACATGTCCAACAACCACCTCTACTACATAGATAACAGTTGGGGCCCAGACAAAGCAACCGGGCTCACCCTCAAAGAGTTTCTCAATACATGATAAGAGAGAGTATAGACCAAGGTCCCCGATGTGGAGGACTCACCAACTAGATTGAATATCACTGAACTAGCCATGTAGAGGACGATGATCAACTTGGGTCTGATTCCTACATGGTGATATCATGTAGGCAAGAGTATGCGTTATTTCGTTTGAATGTACCGAGTATGTAGGATGCTATGCAACAAGAATTAGGCATCACAATCAAAATACATACAAAAGGCAATAGGCATAATATAGCAATATGGCATGTATGATCAATGCATAAGTAAAATATGCTTAAGTAACTCATGCTCATATAAGATATCATTTGTGAAAAATAGACCAAGCTAGATTTCCAAAGTATAAACCACTTGGTCGGTTGATGATGATCTCAACACATCACACTGGTGGTGTGGTATAAACCCCTCACAAGGTTGATAATAATCATACCTTATTACCTTGGTGGCAAAGTACAAACCCCTCACATGGTTTGATGAGTACAAACCACCTCCTCAGTTGATGAGTATAAACCCCCACCGTAGTTGATGATTACAAACCCCCACCTTGGTTGATGAGTACAAACTCCCACCTCGGTTGATGAGTACAAACCCCCACCTCGGTTGTTCGGGATCTGAGTCCCACGGATTGGGCATGATCTAATGCAATACTTTATGTAAACTATATCATATACATAAGCTCTTTTCCTCATTATAACATCATTCATGTCATATCTCATGCTTTGGACCTTCAATTCCACAAGAAACCCTAGCCGGATATTTTATCAAGCACTTGGCGGGTGTGTAATGGGAGTACAAGACCATGCAATTTAGAGATGAAATCATACAAGAAAATTTATTGTAAAACCATCAATCTATACCTTGAAACACCCTTAAGCAATATTCATCAAAGTCCCTCATCAAATCTTATATTATATCCAAGATTTACAACTCAAAACATAGCAAAATAGTCACAACTTTACACAAGTTTAACATTGTTCATAGACATGTTAATAATAGTAAACGCATTTGTAAAATCAACTTTAAATCATGTCAGCTGAGTAAAAAGGAGATTAGGGCACCATTGGTAGAACAACCCAACGGCTAAAACCTACATATCTTAGCTTTAGAGAAGCTTTTGATGAAGATTGATAATGGAGGCTTAAAGCTTGAAGAAAATCCTTAGTTCCGGATGCGGGTTTTGAGGCTTGAATTTTGGAGTGAAAATATAGCTAAGTATTTTAGTGAGTGTTGGGAAATGTTTTGGGTGATATGAAGGTGAAATTTTGCTAAGTATAGATAAAAACATGTTTGGAAAAACTTGGGCCCAACACAGAAAATTTTGGACGAACTAAAAAAACAGTCACACAAATGTACTTGTGCACATCGCAAAAGCGGCACACACTGCTCTCTATAAATTGCACCTTCAAAAATCATAATTGCTAATATTTCGCTCTTAAATTGAGGTTAGACCCTTTTTCACTTAATTTTAATCCTCAGATTACGAATATGAAGTCAGATTTTCGAAATAATGAATGGATTTTAAGATATATGAAAATTAAAATTCTAGTCATTTCGAGGCATATTTTTGGGCATTTTTTGGGATCATTTTAGCTTCAGGCAATAATGTGCAAGCTAGGATTTCGAATTTCTCATCATTTTCCAAGGGTTTTTCTATCCTCTATCACCAAGGTATGTGGGTTTGATTGTGGGAAGCTTCCTTCCACAAGCCCACCCGATCTTCTTCTCATACTACATGAATTTATGAATTATTTTATAGGTATTTTCGAACTCTTGCTCATGATGATCTCATTATGCATTGTACACGTGATTTCTATTTCGATTCTTCAAGCAAATAATGATTTATGCCAAAATATTTTTGGGGTTTGACATTGTGATGAATTTTTATGATATTAAAGTTATGTTCTCTATGATGCCTTAAAAAGCTATAAAAGAACTTACAGGTTATATTTGGTTTTTATGATATTCCAAACAAGGATTTTACTACAATAATGGTGGGTTGATTTGAATAACTTTAAATAGTTGATTTTACTTCTCCTTGTTTCATACTCTTGAATCTCATGATTTTATGTTCATGTGCATATACCCACCATCTTTGACTAAATCTACGTGACTAGGATTCTTATGTTGATGAAAGATTTTTGCGTGAATTAAAAGACAAACATGTTATGACAAATTATGGGCTCCCAAGAATGTATTAAACTCATGAAAAGTTCATATGATTTGTAAAAAAAATGTTCAACCCTCATTCTATACTTTAACCCTCTTGTAAGCGAATAATCTCAACATCAAGGGTCATGCATAATAACTATTTCACCCTTATGTACTATCAAAAGCTTACTAGAAGGGGTAATGCATATTAGAATCTCCACCCACATATGCAATGCAATGCCTACTAGAAGGTGTTATGTCCTATGATGTTTTTACCCTCTAGTACAAGATATACGACACATGTAGGGGTTATGCCTATTACAATCTCTACTCTCACGTGTAATGCAATACCTACTAGAAGGGGTTATGTCCTATTCGATGTTCTTACCCTCTACTACATGGTATATGCCACATGTAAGGGTTAGCATTTGAATGAACTACTCATTCCATGTTAACATATTCTATAAGTTATGTAAGCCATGATTAAGTTTATGATTATTTCTAAGTATATGCCACATAGCACCGATTGAGGCCTAAGGTTTATTAAAGTTTTGGTCTCTTAAATATGTGCCACAATAGGTTTATATTATTTCCCTTAATGGGCTTTTACCAGTGGATCCATGTAGGTTATGACCCACTATGTGCAGTTATGCTTGGTTTACCATGGAAAGTAGACCACTTCTCCATTCAGTGTGGAGTGAACATAGGGATTCCAAGTAGTACCTTGCTTGGTCTTATATGTTGGTTATTGTTCCTCACACATGTGTATGATATATCATGCAAGTTTCAGTATCTTCATGCATGATTTGATTTAAGTATTGATTATACATGTTATATTGAGCTTATTTCTATCGATTATGATTATGCATCTTCATTATTATGGCTTATGTTCCTTATTGCATTGCACCGCACATACTTAGTACATTCCAAGTACTAACACATCTTTTTTTCCTACACGATCTAACCATGTAGATCATTCGATGATTGCTAGTGTTGAGTCCTCCACTCCGCGAATAACATCTACTTTATTTTCATGCTTGTTAAGACATATCTATGTTAAACCTTGTTTTATCTTTTGAGGGTGAGCCTCGTTGATGTCTTGGCCCACGTTCCACTCATACTAGAGGGATGTAGGAAATGGAAGTTTGTGTATCAAGCGTGACTCCTATTATCATTATGTAATTATGAAGACTTCCCTTAGTCCTATTTCCCATCTATGCTTGTTATATGTGGATTCATGTGATGGAAGTCCCAAGCTCCTAAATGCCCGATAGTGTGACTCTAAAGTCCCATTTCCCTTAAAAAAATTTTTTGCTATATGCCTTTTAATCCTTTATTACTTTCGCATAACCAAAGATGTACTATGTATGCTTAAGAGGCTTGTTTGGAGATCCCTTAGGGTTCTCATTCGCCGTGTTACGTCTAGGCCTTATGCTTGGGTCGTGACACCTTTAATCTGTATGTTGCTAGGTCAACAACTTTTAAACTGCTTACATGCATAACATTTGTGTTTAGTTGGATTTTACCAACAAAGTCTTGTGGATCTTTGTTAGGATCCTACACAGTGAATGAAGGAGGGTCCAAATTAAGAAGGTCATGTATCTGAGTGCTAGCTAACCATCTACATGAACAGTACCCACAACTAGACCTTTTTGCCTTTGACCTTCACCAGAAAATGTGTAACTCAATAGCTAGACCACATCCCTTAAATCTTGCTTAGTAGCATTATAGGAGGCTCTTCAGGTGTTGCTGCACTCAGCTCTTCTAGAGGTAGAGGAGTTGGGGGACTCCATGATAAAGACTTATCTTGAATATTTGATTAGGTCTAGCTTGTGATTGTTTGGTCCCTTCTTGAAAATCTATTTGCTTACCTGTACTTCTCTTCCTAAAGGCATCTTTTGCTAGATTTAAAACAAACAATTTAGGGGTTAGATATAATCCATCTAGAATAATGGCTATATGGCACAATCTAGGAAATTAAATAAAAGAGGCAACTCCTAAATGTCCTATTGCCTCATGTTTACAAATGTAGTGCACAACACACCCATAATCAAGACCCTACATAGACATGGCTTTGTAGACTCCTTAGGGGACCTGCTCTGATACCACTTTTGTCATCCCTCCAAATCTATAAAGGCTAACAGGCACCCGGTGCCATCGAGGCCTAAGATAACCAACATATAACCTGTTCTTATTAGGTATATGCCTATGGAACTACATGGTGGTGAAAGTTCATACAAGTTGTTGAGGTAAGAGACTAAAATAAGTAGCACCAAAACATACATATCAAACTTGGTTGTTGTAATTACCTGGCCAAATACTTTGATGTATTTTTTGCTCTAGGGGTTGGCCCATCACAAAATTTTCCCTTTGGGCTCACTCTAAAAGGCGTCTCACACAATATAGACTAGTGCACTACATATATAGCCGAGGACTCTCCCTTTTTTTTTTCTGACTTACGATTTGCCTAAGTAAGCTAGGCGTTACGTATCGCCATCCCTGTAAGAATCGTTACTAAGATTTGCCCCACCATTTTACTATCCGCTTTGATACCTTCTGTAATGACATGCCCAACACGTTGTAGTATTGTCCGCTCTTGGGCCTGGCCCAGCATGATTTATTCCTTTGGGCTCAACCCAAAAGGCACCTCACAGTATATAGACCAGTCCTTTATATAAATAGTCCAGGACTCTTCCTCTCATTTTCTTATATGGTATTTTGTACGTTAGCTAAGCGTTACAGATTATTTCCCATACACTCATCCCCTATAGGGACTTAGTGTCCTCGCTGAGTTTTGCCCTACCACCATACTATCGGCTTTGATACCACATATAATGAACTAGTCCAACACTACTATGTATTGTCCACTCTTCAGCCTGGCCCATCACTGATTTATCCCTTTGGGCTCACCCAAAAAGGAACCTCACAGTATTTAGACCGGTCCTTTACATAAATAGCGTAGGACTCTCTCTCTTTTTTTGATGTGGGATTTGCCTAAGTGAGCCAAGCGTTACGTAACACAATCCCTGTGTTTAGACAAATCCCATATCAGAAAAAGAGAGGGAGAGACCTTGGCTATATATGTAAAGGGATGGTCTACATAATGTGAGACGCCTTTTGGGGTGAGCCTAAAGGGACAAATTCGTAATAGGCCAAGCCTAAGAGTGGACAACACTTTACGGTGTTGGTCCAAGCCATTACAGGTGGTATTAGAGCCAACTCTCGACTAATATGATGATGAGGAAAACCTTAGTAAGGACAGTGAGTCCCCAGGGGATGAGTGCAGGGACCACGATACGTAATTTCTTACTCACTTAGGAAAATCCCACATTAGAACAGAGAGGGAGGATCCAGGGCTTTTTAAGTAAAGGACTGATCTATGTATTGTGAGGAGCCTTTTGGGGTAAGCCTAAAGGGACAAATCCATGATAGGCTAAGCCCAAGAGCGGACAATACTTCACAGTATTGGGCTAGTTGGACACGACTAATGGAAAACCCAAAGGCAACCTAAACAAGTCTCTTAGAATATCATTTCCATATCCTTGGTTCTGGAATATGAAAATAAACATTCAACACATAATTCTAAGGGAATAGGGGCTTATAACTCACGATATGGGGATGAACAGAGTAATAGGTTTTGCATGAAATTCATAGCAATCCAGCACTAAGGGGAGGGTAAGTAGGACTCAAGCTATGGGGAAATAGGGAATTAGGACTTTCATCACTTTCCATCATTATCAATAACATCTCATAAGGGACAAGTGTCCATAAATCATGTTATAGGTACATAGTGTAGTATCAAACAGCACCCCTACGCATGAATAGTATGGGGCCCAAGACATGTCCAAGGCTCAGCCTCAAGCAAGAATGTGAAGTGGAATAAAGTCCTAACTAAATTAATATAGAAACTGGATATTGTTCCCAAACTAGAGGACTCACCATAAGAAAAATCTATTATGATCTAAATGCTAGCCACGTGAAGAATATCGAGGAGCCATGGTCCCTATATGATTAAATCAAGTAGGCAGATAGTATGCATTAGTACTTTGAATACACTAGTATATAGGCTGCAATGCACAAAGAATGAGTCATAAAACTAGTGAACAACATGATCATATAGAAACATAACTTGAATCGTAAAACATAAGATAATGAGGAACATAGGTTCTCTTGCATAAGAAAAATAGCCATATTCTTTGGGAAAAAATTGCCTTTAAATCAAAGAAAGAACCATCTAGTGTAAGTAAAAATCTTATAGTAATAATGAAGGACACCTTACATACTTGGGAAGAAGGGCATATACCTTTACGATAAATACCATTTCCAATAAAAAGGAACCATAATATATGTGACGAAAACCATTTGAACTTTAGAGACAATGAGTAATAAAACTTTAAGACACGCTTGGACTTGACACAAAGGAACCATCATAATCATCATAAGATGGACAACGTGGGACCATAAAGAGAACTTGTACATGTGTTAGGGTAACCTTATACGGATATAAACCATGTGAGCTAAGCCATGGAATCTCGTTGTTTCCCCTACACTAAAAGAAAAGAGGAAGTCACTTTCCAAGGAGATGTTCTAAGATGCCTAAGTGGATCCACTAAAGCAAGCTATTAAGCAACCTCTACTAATAGTGTGCAGATGCCAACCTCTACTGGTGGTGACCCCTACTTCCTATGGTGGCATATAGTTATAGGACAATGAGACTTTACTAATGGTCTCTTGCCCTAGCTATTGGGGTGTATCCGCATTTATCCCAAGTCCACTCAGTGCTAAGTGTGACTCTTATGAAATGACCATAACTCGAATCATTGAATCATCAAGTATGGAGAGATATTTCACTAACCCATTTCTTAAACATCTTGAAACAATGGAGAGGTATTCTACTAACCCATCCCATAAGCCTTTTGAACATAAATCATCTTCATCATGATAGATTCTAGATCTTTTTTATGCATCTGCTATAGGCTTGTCATCATCTCATAAGCTTTACTAAGTGGAGGACTCATCCCTCAACCATTTATTTATTCTAAACTTCATAAGACTAGTTCCATTGAACATACAAACATGAGGTAATCGTGGCATGCACAACTTGTATACCATAATACCATAAAGAGGGCTTTACAATAACATATAGGTTCCATAGGATTCCAACAAATTTCACAACATACTAGATATACCTCATCCTCTATCACATTCATAAAATAGCATATATATGGTGAAACCTTGTCATCATTCATAAGAAATTTCATCTTTAAACCCTCATCATTAGGAACCATTCATCATTAGAAAACTCCATCTGAAAATTTGGTGGGCTCATGCATGTAATTTTAAATCATGTAACTCAAGAGGACAATTCTTGAAAACAGTGCAATTCATCAATTAAAAGCATTCCTAGAATAACTCACCTCAATCATACATATCATCTTTAAAAACATGGACACAAAATCATAAAATTTACCTCACACGATCCTCAACTTCATAGTTATAGTCATAAAATTCATAAAATCATAATAGCTCAATATTATCAAAGAGTAGTTCATCAAAACCAATACTTCATAAAATCAAAGAAAGGGGTTCATATCATTCGAAATATTCACAATGCTCTCTTGAGCCTATAGCATTCATGATAGTCCTTCAACAATCTTAACATTTGTAATTTACATGTCTTACAATAAGACTTTCATCAGCATAGAAGTTTGTCAAATACTTTAGCCAAAACCTGGTGGGTAATATTCACATAAGTTTAAAATCATGCAATTCAAGAGTAAGGAACATGAGAGGGGTAAACTAAAGTTGTTTAAGATGTCATTTGAATAACCCACCATCATGTTTTAAAAAACACAATTTGGGTGCCATGAAAACCATTAAAAAATTTCATAATATTTTCTTGTCTTTCAAGATTTCATAGCATACAAAGCTTTGATTTAGCAAGTATATCATAATCTCAATCATTTTTAGGAGTCCACGCTTTAATAGATCAATAAACAACAAATTCCCAATTTGATAGTAGAAGATACCTATAAAGAACTGATCATTAGAACAATAAAATTTGATAAAAATAATTCTGGGGCTCCATGGGTAGAAGGACCCGTGGATACCCACATACCTTAAACTTGAGATTCTCTTGAAAGGAACTTGAAAAGACTTAGGCTTCACCTGGTTTCTTGAATCCTCCACGAGTTTTTGAAATGCTTGAGATAGAATGGAAGATTTTTACTAAAGATTAGAGAGGAATTTGAGAGCCTTTTGAGAGTTCTAGGCATTGAAATGGCTAAAAATGTAAAATTCTCGTCTATATTGGCATTGGGTTACTACCCAAATACCCTCAGGTTAAATAGAGAAAATTCGGGAATTTTTTATCTATGGCATGGAAAGTCCGCGACACTGACTTGTCCAATTTAAAAAAAAAATTGGTTTTTGATAGAGGCAAACTATAACTTGTGGGTAACCATTTTCCCATTCTATTTTCCTTCTAAACGTGAATATGAAGTTAGTTTCTAAATAATGCATGGATTTTAATATATTAAAAAATGCATCATATGATCTTTCCAAGCTATGTTGAGGGGTGTTACAATATCCCCTTTGGGAACATTCATCCATGAATGTGAACAGAGATAGAATGAATAGAATGGAACAACATCTATCAAATCTTCACGAACCCAATAATGTAAATTAAATATTATTTTCATGGAACTTTCATAGTCTCAGACATGGACATCATTTTAAAAGCAGGAGTAGCACATTTTATGTAATTGTACATGAAACTTCAATCAACTTACTCATTAGCATGCATGCATAATGTGTAACATATCAAGTCTAAATTAATGACATATGAGATTGAACATCTACTACCATTGTTACTAATATGCCAGCACAAGCACTTACAAAAACATCAATCGTAGCACCATAACGTATGAAGCAATTTAGTAGTAACCATCATTATATTCAAGGAAACACATATGTACTAGGCATGGAATTATGAGCTCTCTCTCTTCACTTCCTAGTGGCCTTTGTGCAATCCCTTATTTTATGCCATAGCACCATACTCGAAGCAACCTTCTTGACCTGCCAAGCACACTCCTCGGTTCATCTTACCAAACTTGTCACAAGAAGGATATGGGGTTCTTTCCTTCTTACTCTTAGCCTCTGATGTCTTTATAAATGACGATCCCCCCTCATCAAAATAAGCTCTCTAAGACTCTCTTGCTTTTTTCCTTATCTTCTAATGTTTTATTTGCTCCACATAAGTCATAAGCCTTGAAATATCCATCTCGTTTACTAAAAGCCCGATCTGACACTCTTGGACAAGCAAGATGGATAATCCCAACATAAATTTGCCTGTTCTTGCTTAGGGGTTGGCAAGCAGTGATGGGGCGTACTTGGATTTTTGGGTGAACATGAGGGACTACACCCTTATACTCATATTCCTTGCTTAAGGTTGATAAATTCTTGCATCTTAGTTTCCCTTAACTCTAAGGGAAAGAAAAAGATCTAGAAATATATCCTTGAACTTTTCCAGAGAAATAGGACATAAATCTCCACTCCTCTCATTTTTCCATTGCATGCCATATTTGAGAAACTCCGTTCAATTGCGAGGCCGCTAACTCTGCATTTTCCTCCAAAGAAACACCTATAACATCTAACACCTTGTGTACCTCGTCACACCCTCTTAACAAGAACATGAAGTCATATTTGCAAATAACGTATAGATTTTAAGATATAAGAAAAAAGCATCATATGATATTTCTGAGCTACATTGAGGGGTGTTAGAGAGTTTTGATGCCAAAACTATGTAAATATAAGATGCAACTGCACTATATATAATAAGTCTACAAAGCCTTTGCATTATAAATCTAATGACCCCATTTTAGGAGCATTGAGTGCAGAGAAGCAAGCGTTAAAATTGATTGAGGACCTGGTTTATAAGATAGCCTAAGACCCATGAAATTTTCGATGGCTCGTAGAATTGTTTGTGAGTGGAATTCCAAAACATGGAGATATTTGATGTTTTCAGGAAGTTAATCCATGACTCATCAGATGACCTATAAAATATTGTACAACTCATAATGGATCTCGTAAAAGGGTTTCAGACACAATGTAAGAATTTGTCTATGTGTGAAAGGAATCTATGAGTCCATCCATGGCCCATAGAAATTAGTACGACCCATCATGGTTGTCATACTCCCCAATTTAGAAAAGGCCATATTTTCCGACTTTCAAGTGGGCCATCAAACAAGAGGGTCTACAGTCTATAAAACCATCCATCGCTAGTTGATGGGGTTCCGTAGATGGCTTCCGATAGTTTTTATTGAGGGGAAGTTTGGTCATTTTCTGTAATTTTATTCCTAAACTATGTCCTTTTGGGGACAAAAAGGGGGATCTATATTAGTCTTCAAACCATAAGAACACCCCTCATTCTCTCATTCTTCTAATTCCAAATTTCAAGGCAATGGCTCTCAAGAATAAGTCTAGGGGTTTCCATGTTCCTTTTGTTAAGACTTCAACTTCGACTCTCTTTCTAGTTGCTCAGGTATGTGAGTTGATTTATGGGTACCGTATTGATGTGCTGTCAAATTACAACATTACAACATATTTGGTGCCTAAAACAAGGGATTTTGCAAGTTCTCAATGCGACTTTTTATGATTTTTGTGTATTTTTTGTGTTGTTATTCTAGAAAAGGTAGGTCGGCATGATTTTTAGAGAAAGTTGCAGATTTTGCTAAAGTACAAGACATATGAGTCTACCTATGATTCGTTGCTTGGGCAATAGTATAGTGTTTCTCGCATTGTAGTATAACATTTATTTTTGCTTTTGTTCTTGAATCATAAACCCCCCTCATTTAGAAGATAGCACCACCAGTTGCAAACCACAAGCTTGAGATATTGAGAATGAATATAATATTGGATTTGCACTCTCTAAAAGTGGGTTTTCCAAGGGAAAATAAAAATCTTAGCGAAAACCCTAAAAATATTCTTGAGAGTATATTCAAAGATGATATTGAATATCTAGAATCTCCTGTCCTAACTTAAAGTATTTATAGAGTTTATAAAATAACCATAAAAAGTACACAAAAAAGACAGCTGACAGCTAGTATGCCCCATAGGTAAGACTCGTAGGGTGACCTACGAGTTATAATCAGGGACTCATAATAGGTTCTTGACATTTTGGACTCAGCTGGTAAGACCCACTGGTATGAGTCGTTTCTTGGGCTACGACTCGTATGCTCCTCTTATAGTCTAGGCCTCAAATTTTTTGTCCAAAGTTTTTTCTCTTTGTTTCCTGATACGAATCCACCTATATGAGTTGTATCAAGACCTACGATTCATAGGATGGCCTCGTAAGGCTGACCTCCACTTAGCAGATTTTTTATTTTTGGTCTCTATTTCTTGCTACGAGATCACCCTACGACTCGTACCTTGGGCTATGACTCGTAGGTGAGTTCGTATATCCTATGCTTTAGCAAAATCAGCAATTTTTCTCCAAAATCATGCCGACCTACCTTTTCTACAATAACAACACAAAAAAACATAAAAACCATAAAAAATCGCATTAAGAACTCATAAAATTCCTTGTTATAGGCATAAAATGTGTTGTATTTTGACAACACATCACCTTTCACCCATAAAGTAGCTTGTTATTCATTTTACCTTTTCTTTAAGGTCCTAAGTCTCAATGCATGCTTATGATGGTTTAATGATTCCTATTCTATTATATGATGTCGTTAAAGCTTGATGATTATTTTGTTAAGTTAATGTGCACATATTTTGAAGTGCGATGTTGATTCTAATATCGGTACTAGTATGGGTAAGATTGGATGATTTTGATTCTCATTTTAATGAAATTTCTTAAGAATTATGAAACGACCCCCAAAAGTGCCTGATATATCTCAAAATCTATGCATGATATAAAAAAATCAACTTCGAATTCTTGTTTTGGGGGTCGAATTGAGTGAAGAATAGGTCTAACCTGAATTTAAGAGCAACCGTAGCCAAATTTAAAAATAAAAAAATGTGATTTTCAGAGAAGATCTGCAGCCGTGGCACGACGCGCCAAGGGCGTGCTACAGTGTATTTTGTGAACTATTTTTTCTTCTCCGGTCCAAGGCCTTTGAGTCCTGAGCCTAAGTTTTTCCATGCGTATAAATTCCTATACTAAGCCTTATTCACCCTCATACAATTCATGACATTCCCCAATACTCACTCAAATACTTAGCCAAATATTTACTCCTAAATTCAAGTCTCAAAACTCATTTGGATCTTAAATAGCTCATTCAAGCTTCAAGTCTCCATCTCTAATCTTCTTCATGGATTCTCCAAAGTCAAGGTATGTGGGTTTCTTTTATGGAACCCATGATACCCAAGCTCTCTTTTACCTAAAATTGTATGATTTAAAGTTGATTTACTCATGGGTCTCATCTATTATGAATTTCACTGCATGTTATGTTGGGGTTTGATAAAATTATGGTTATTTTAGCATGTTTTAAGCTGTGAATCTAAGATCTATTGTGAGATTTGATGAAGGGCTTTGATGTATATGGCTTGAGGGTATTACCGAGTATCTATTAATGGTTTTAGAATGAATTTTCTAACATGATTTCACTCTTGAATTGCATGGTTTTATACTAGGACTACACACCTGCCAAGTGTTTGATTAAATGTCCGGATTATGATTTCTTGAGGAATTGAAAGTCTAATGCATGTTTATGAGTTCAATGACTATATGATGACAAAATGAATGTATTTATATGATATTATCTCTATAATGTTGGGAAATGGCCAAACCTCACTCGGGGTGTTGTAGGCCCGGGTAACCTTGTTGAGGGGTTTGTACCTCGATCGCCTCGCTCGAGAGGTGGTAGGCCTATGCAACCATGTTGAGGGATTTGTACATTGATAACCATATTGGGGGGTTTGTACTCCATAAACCATGTTGGGGGGTTTATACCTCATCAACCATTTGAGGGGTTCGTACCTCATTTGCCTCTCTAAGGGGGTGGTAGGCCTTGGATATGCACTAATAATGGTCTCTCCTTACACATGTATTATGTCCTATATAAGCATATTTTTACTTCAAGCGTTGTTCATATATGCTATACTACTATATGCTTACCCATGCCTATATTATGCTTTTTGCTTACGGTGCGTATCACTTGTTGCATTGCATCCTACATACTTAGTAAATTTAAACATTCTGATGCATAATCTATTCCTACATAATGTCACCATGTAGGAATCGGAGCCTCTCTTGATCATGCTGCTCCATATTGCTAGTACGACTCCTCTCAAGCTCTTTGGTGAATCCTCCATTTTTGGGACATTCTTATGACCTCATGCTATATTCTAAGACTCTCTTTTTTATGTATAAATTGACTATGAGGATGAGCCCTATTTTTTGTCTTGGCCCCGCTCTTATCTATGCAGTAGAGGTATTGTTGGACATGTCATGTGAAATGTTATAAGCTTTGACTCTCTCTTGACTATTCTTGTTTATAATACGAAAGATGTCCCTTAGTCCCGGTTATCTCTATTTACTATCTCTTGTTGTTTTTTTATTGCTTTCACGACGAAGGATGTTTAATGATGTACTAAGAGGCTTGCTTCAGGTCCCTTAGGGTTTTTCCTGCGCAGTGTCACGTCTAGGCTCTAGGCTTGGATCGTGACAAACTTGGTATCAGAGCACTAAGTTGTTAGATCCTCGGACTCCAACACATCGCGTCTATTAGATTCTTGTTTATTGTTGTGTTGTGCACCGAAACTCTGAGCTAGAGGCTTTGAGGAGTTTAGGAAATGTTTCCTTTCTTCTTACTCTATGTTGTTCTATAGAAATTGAGGTAAGGTTTTACTCCTAATGTTTGTCCATTTTTAGGCTAGATTATGCCTAACACGAGAGGAAGAAGAGCTCACACACCTGAGGAGAAACCGGCTAGTGGAGAGCTTCGAGATGCTCTCATGGATTGGAATAACTCTTTTCAACCGCCCAGCTCTCACTTTGCTTGCATGAGTTGTGGCTAATCAAGCCAACCAAGAGGCCCAATCCCCTCTTGCTCCTACGCCAACATCTCAAGTAAGAGATTTCATGATGATGAATCCCCTGGAATTCTATGAGTCAAAGGTAAATGAGGACCCTTAAGAATTAATTGATGAGGTTTACAAGATTTTGGCTATCATGGGTGTGAATCGAAGGATAAGGCAGAGTTGGTGGCCTACCAACTCAAAGGGGTACCACAAATATGGCACAATCAATTGAAGGAGGAGGAGGGAATCAACAATGTGGTGCTTTGGGAGGAGTTCAAGGTGGCTTTCCTTAATCGGTTATTTCCTCTTGAGCTTAGGGAAACAAAATTGGTAGAATTCATGAATTTGAGATAAGGGTCTACGAGTGTGAGGGATTATGCCCTCAAGTTCAACAAACTATCAAAATATGCTTCACCCTTGGTGGCCGACTCAAGGTCTAGGATGAATAAATTTGGGATAGGTGTTTTTGACTTGGTGAGTGAGGAGTGTTAGTTTGCCATGTTGATTAGTGACATGGATTTGTCTCGTCTAATGACCTAAGCTGAAAAACCGGAGGAGGAGAAGTTGAGGAAGAGAAGGGGTCATGAGGCCTAGAGGGCCCGTTTTGAGGGAAAGTTCCATAGTCGAAAAGATGGTCGGTTCCATCAAGGCTAAGAGTCGTCTCATGCATTTCATAAGATGGTTGCCAATGATTTTCCAAGGGCCCAATATGTTGGGTTGTTGCTCCTAACGATGGGTGTCCGAAATGTGGTAAGGGTCATAGTGGCCCATGCTTGAGGGATTCTAATGCGTGTTTAGGGTGTGGTGAAGTTGCACATAAGATGTTTGATTTCCCTTGAAATTGCAACAAAGGTAATGTGGTTCGTCCATAAGGTGCTAATGTGGTTCCTCTTGGGAGAGGTGACCGACTAGATAGTGCCTCAAGGTACAATCAATTTTATGCTTTACATGGGAGGCAAAGGGTTGATGAGGTGCCCGACGTTGTTACTGGTATGTTGAAAATCTTTGATTTTGATGATGTATGCATTGTTTGATTCGGGTGCCACTCTTTCTTTTGTTACCCCTTTTGTATCCAAAAAGTTCAATGTTGATCCTGAGTTTTTATGTGAGTCATATGAGGTATCTACTCCTATTGGTGTATCTATTGTTGCTAGGAAGGTTTACAGAGGTTGTCCCATTTGCATTTTGCATAAAATATTGCCTTGTGATCTTGTTGAGTTGGACATGGTTGATTTTGATGTCATTCTTGGGATAGATTGGTTGTACGCATAATATGCCTCTATTGATTGTAGAATCCACAGAGTTAAGTTCCAATTCCCAAATAAACCCATCCTTGAGTGGGAATGTCATGACGTCGTGGTCAAGGGTAGGTTCATCTATTGCATTAAAGCCCATAAGTTGATCTCTAAGGTGAGCCTTTATCAGCTTTTGAGGGTTAGGGATGTGGAGTCCAAAGTCTTTCCCATAGAGTCGATTCTGGTTGTTAATGAGTTTCTTGATATCTTTCCAAATGACCTCCCCAGTGTTCCTCTCGAAAGGGAGATAGATTTTTGTATAGACCTCCTTCATGACACTCAACCCATTTTTATTTCCCCTTACTCTATGGCCCCGGTGAAGTTAAAGGAGCAACTGAGGGACTTGTTGGAAAAGGGTTTTGTTAGACCTAGACAATCCCCTTGGACTGCACTGGTGTTGTTTCTGAAGAATAATGATGGGACTCTTACAATGTGTATTGACTACTGACAACTTAATAGGGTCACCATCAAGAATAGGTATCCTCTTCCAAGGATTGATGATTTGTTTGACCAATTGGAAGGGGCTAGCCACTTCTCTAAGATTGATCTTCGATTCGAGTACCATTAAGTGAAGGTGAGAGATTGTGATATTCCTAAGAAGGCCTTGCAGACTAGGTATGGACATTATGAGTTTGTTGTGATGTCATTTGGGTTAACCAATGCAACAACTTTCTTCATGTATCTTATGAATAGGGTGTTCAAACCCTACCTTGATTCATTTGTTATGGTGTTCATTGATGAAATTTTGATCTATTCACATAGTGAGGAGGAGCATATGGGTCATTTGAGAGTAGTGTTGCAAAGATTGAAGGAAGAGAAATTGTATGCTAAATTTGAGAAGTTTGAATTTTAGTTGAAAGAAGTTGCTATCCTAGGTCATGTGGTGTCGGGGGATGGTATTAAGTTAGATCCTAAAAAGATTAATGTGATTAGAAATTGACCCCGTCGAATATTAGGAGCTTCTTGGGCTTAGCAGGTTATTACCCGAGATTTGTGAATGGATTCTCTTCTATTGCTTCTCCAATGACAAAATTGACCTAAAGAAAGCTAAGTTTGTGTGGACAAATAAGTGTGTAAGAGCTTCTAAACCTTGAAAGATAAGCTTGTGTCGCTCCTATACTTTTACTACCGGAAGGGCTAGAGGGGTTTGTTGTGTCTTGTGATACTTCTAGATTTGATTTGTGTTTTGTTCTAATGCAAAATGGTAAGGTCATAGCCTATGCTTCGAGGAAACTCAAAGTGCATGAAAAGAACTATCCTACCTATGATCTTGAGCTAGCCGCCAGGTATATGCATTAAAGATATGGTATCACTATTTATATGGGGTGCATGTTGATGTGTTCACCGACCATAAGAGCCTCCAATATGTCTTCACTCAAAAGCAACTTAACTTGAGGAAAAGAAGGTGGTTAGAACTTCTTAAGGAATATGATATGAGTATGCATTATCATCTCAGTAAGTCTAACATGGTGGCGAATACTTTTAAAGGGTGGCTATGGGTAACTTAGCTCATGTTTGTGGTGGTGATGAAGTGATGGCCAGAGAGGTCCATCAATTAGCTAGACTGGGGGTTAGGTTGCAATGAGTTGACAATGGGGGTGTTGTTCTTGTTGATGGTTCTAAATATTCATTTGTTGAGGAGGTGAAAGCTAAATAAGATCCTGACCCTTCTTTGTTGGAAATGAAGGCATTGGCAAAAGATGATAAAGTGGAGGTTTCCTCCCTAAGGGGAGATGATGCCCATAGGTATCAAGGTAGGTTGTGTGTGCCTTATGTTGATGGCTTGAAGGAAAAGATTCTTGATGAGGCTCATGGTTCTTCTTATTCAATTCACACCGAGTCAACTAAGATGTATAGGGATTTGAGAGAGGTGTATTGGTAGGGAGGCATGAAGAGGGACGTTGCCAACTTTGTTTCCGGTTGCTATAGTTGCCAACAAGTTAAAGCAGAACATCAAAGGGCCGGTGGCCTAACCCAAGACATAGAGATTGCTACTTGGAATTGGGAAGAGATTAATATGGATTTTGTGGTTGGGTTGCCCAAGGCTTGAAAGGGTTTTGATTCCATGTGGGTTGTGGTTGATAGGATGACAAAATCAACTCACTTCCTACCGGCTAAGACTATATATGGGCATGAAGATAATGCTAGATTGTATATTCATGACTTGGTGAGGTTGCATGGGGTTCCATTGTCAATCATATTGGATCGTGGTGCACATTTTACTTCACACTTTTGGAGGTCCTTCCAAAGAGATCTCGGAACCAAGATAAAGCTTAGTACGGCCTTTCACCATAAAATGGATGGCCAAGCCGAAAGAACTGTCAAAACTCTTGAGTACATACCTAGGGCTTGTGTATTGGAGCTTAATGGTAGGTTGTATGATCATCTTCCTGATTGAGTTTGCATATAACAATAGCTATCATTGTAGCATCGGTACGGCTCGTTTTGAAGATCTCTCTGGAAAACATTGTAGATCACCGATTAGGTGGTTTGAGGTTGGTAAGGTGGCTTTGTTGGGACCATATCTGATAGTGGAGGCTCTTGAGAAGGTTTGGATGATTAGAGAAAGGTTGAAAATAGCCCAAAGTGTCCAAAAGTCTTATGCTTATGTGAGGAGAAGGGTTCTTGAATTTAAGGTTGGTGATTAGGCTTATTTGAAGGTGTCACCGATGAAAGGTGTGGTCCATTTTGGTAAGGAGGGAAAGTTAATCCCATGTTATGTGGGTCCTTATAGGAAGATAATAAGGATCAGTAAGATGGCCTATGAGTTGGATTTTCCTAGAGAAATGAAATTTGTTCATCCGGACTTTCATGTGTCGATATTGAGGAAGTGTGTGGGTGATCCTAATACTATTGTGTCTCTTCATGTTGTGGGGGTAGTTTAGGAAAACTTGACATATGAAGAGGTTCCAATAGAGATCTTGGATAGGCAAGTAAAGAGGTTGAAGAACAAGGAGGTTGCTTCCATTAACATCCTTTGGTGGAACCAACAAGTCGAAGGTGCTACTTGGGAGGCCGAAGCGGATATGAAAAATCCATACCCTTATATTTTCCACTCCAGTTAAGCCATGGTATTTATCTATGTCATTTATATGATCTTAAGTCTTATGTTCAGCCCTCATGTCCTTGCATATGTTCACGCTTAAATTGACAAGTTCATGATGATTTTACACTTATGTTGAGATTTTTGAAATGATACTTAAGTGCATTGTTGCATCCTTATGTGGGCTGAAACTTTCATGTTTGCATCTCTCATATACATTTGTTTGACATTCAGGGATGAATATTCCCTAGGGGGAGATATTGACAAGACCCCAAAAAGTTCCTTTGAATCGTAATTTCCATATTTCTCAAAATCCGTGTGTGATATCAAAAATCCGAACTTCATATTCTTGTTTAGGGGGGTCAAATTTATTGGAAAATGGGTCTAACCCCCATTTAAGAGCAACCATAGCAAAATCTAAAAATCGCAAAAATGTGATTTCGAGAGACGAGACGCGCCCCTGGCACGATGCACCAAGAGCGCGCTACAGTGTATTTTGTGCACCATTTTTCTCGTCTGGTCCAAGTCTTTTGGGTCTTGGGCCAAACCATTTCTATGCGTGAAAATGCTTATACTTAGCCTTATTTTACCCTCATATCATTCAAGACATTCTCCACTACTCACTCAAACACTTAGACAAATATTTTTCACCTGAATTCAAGTCTCAAAACTCATCCAGATCTTAAGGATGTCCCTAGTGATCAAATAGGCATGGTCTGCTTGAGTATCGCATGTCGTGAATACCTATATAAAAATGTAAATGCATGACATACCCAATCAAATTCTAGCAATGATGGTGCTTTTTGGTAGTTGACCAGCGTCGTAAGTGCCAAGCTGTGGCCATTTGATATACATATACATATATATACATACACACACACATACACACACACACACACACACACACACACACACACACACACATA
>JAABOM020086028.1:0-30179 GCA_011800125.2 Solanum clarkiae | reverse complement strand
AGCTGCTGTTGTTTTCATTTCAGGTGGCTTAGTCAATAAAACAGAGGAAACTCTGCCGGATTTTCGGTAGAATCTGGGAATCTAGTTTAAGGATCTTTATGCTTTATGTTTGGTATGAACGCCTAATCGGCGTAAGTCACGGCCCCGGGTTGGGGTCGTGACAATTACAGTGTCAGAGGGCTACATGCAAGCTTACACAATCACTACTATTCAGGATCTCTTTTCCGCCATGGATGCCCGCATTGATGCCTTCGAGAAAAAGGTCCAGTAGAGCCAGAGTATGGACCTACCAGAAGATATAACTGTCATCTAGATGGAGATCCAATGACTCCAGGCCAACATGACAGTAGCACTGGAAGCACCAGTAACACTAAAGAGACCACACTCCTGGTGCCGATGATAGACCTATTTGCTTCAAAGGAGAAAACACAACCTTCCCATGGGTAGAGGCCCCGCACAAATGGTGATCCAGATGTCGCACGATTACATATGGGGCTAACAAAGGAGGAAGAGCTCAAGTTTGTCTTAAGGCAATTGAGACAGGAGGAAAGACGACAGGCTCATGAGCTCGAGCAGGTGAGGGGTATTGGCCCCTCTGGTCAAGGTACTACTACTGAGGAGGCCACCATGCAGGTTGAGAGTGGCCAGACTTATCCACATACTGGTGCTTAGATGCCTAGGTATATTGTTTTACCCTAATACTTTATTTTGTTTTGATTGCGTGCATTAAGGACAATGCACCTCTTTATCGATGCGGTGTGGATAGTTATGGGTCTTCGTGAAGTCTGAGTAGCTTGGATCTATAATTAACCCAATTTTTGAATTATAGAATTTTCTTGCATGTGTTCTTTTTCACATGGATATTTATTTTGTGTTGAACTAGCATGTTTAAGATGTTTAGGTAGTATTTGTAGCATATAATACTGATATCTATGGCATAGGTATGTTTTTGTATTTTTTTGTGAAAAATGATACCCACTAAATTTTTTATTAGCTAGTCTAGATAGCAACCAAGCATGTTTAAGTGTGTTGATAGTGCTTGTTCTGATAAGTGAGAATATATAGAGATAAAAAGTATGATTTTAGAAGTCTGTGTTGATAGTGTAATCAGTGTCATGTGAGTGTGAATGTAATTTGCTAATTCATGGATTGTGTGACCATTCAAAGCTTTCCCTGCTACTCTAATTTACACTATAGGTTAATTGCATTAGGGAAGGATCTTAGACCATTATTCTTAAAAGTCCACTTGGCCTAAATGACAAACCAAATGTGGAGAATATCCCTTAATCCTAATGTTTGAGCCTGACATGTACTTATTCTCTGTAAAGCCCTAAATGACCTAGCCTTATCAGTTGCAAAATCCTGAAATTGGCCCCAGTCCTTCCTCGAACATTGTGCACCTTAACTGAGGCTAAAAGCTTAAGTTGAGAGTGTCTACCAAAAGTAGTTGTGGTTCTGAGGTTGGATAATGTGCACCTCAACTCAGTCCAAAAGCCTAAGTTGAGGGTGGCTAGTGTAATGGTAAAACACAAAATGATCAGGAAAGTGAGTAATACATGCAAAAGGAGTAAAAATCATGTACTTGGTGCAAGAAAATAAGTGATGCCTTAGTTATGAGCTAAAATGAAAAATGAAGTGTAAAAACAAGGCAAAAGCTAAAAAAAAATGAAAAGAAAGCACCCAGAAAAGCTTTAAATAGGAGATAGGGAGAATAAAATGAAAGTAACAGTGTTGGTAAGGCAAAAGTGTAGAAAAAGGCAGTGTTAAGGAGGGCCTTTAGTCACTATGTCCCAAAACATCATACTAATTTTTACACTCAAAGAACAAAGCGGTTGCAATCAGTAATAAACCTAACTGAAGGTTAGGGTCGAATCCACAAGGAATATTGGGCTTGACCAAGTTGATCCACTAACAATCATTTCAAGTATTGATCAATATATTCTCTAAAATTGGGGGGAGGGTTTGTGATTCAAAAAGAAGAGCAAAAATAAACACTATGCTATTTACGCAAGAAGACAATGAAATTGAGGGACAACTTGGGAATTGTGTTCCCATGATTCATTAACTCAATTACCCTAGACAACATGACTCTAATTAGGAATTCGTATGTAGGACGGTAACTTAGGTTCTTCCAGCCCTCTTGTGAAGGTGAAGGTTGAACTTCACCATGGCACTTGATCGACAACCATGGTGTGCCAACTAACCGTTACCCATTGTCCCAGTCAACCTCCCCCTTTGGTCAGGTTCAGTTGAGTAGACGAGAACACATTAATCAAATTCTGTCATTTACTTCCCTTTTCCTATTTGTCGCTACCTTGGTCGGGATCGTGATAGTAGGCGAGGTTTGGTATTGGCCATCACCAAACAACAATCAAAGCAAAGGGAAATAAACAGTACATGCAAAACCCTAATCAAAGAAATGCACAAAGTCTAGGTTATTTCAAGCCAACTACTCATGGTTTCCACAACCCCAAGTTGTGGGTGTTTAGCTACTCATAGCTAAGGTAAAATCAACAACAATGAATAAGAGAGACATAGTTGAGGATTAACCCAAAATAGTGAAAAGCAAAAACACCTTCAAGTTGAAAACCATAAGCTTAGATTAGTGGCAAATGAGCACAATGTGGGTTTTCGATCCCTCAAAAGTGGGTCTTCAAATAGAAAGATAAAAATCTACACTAAACCCTAAAAATTCTCTTAGAATATTCACCAATATCTCTGAATGTCAAATCTCCCGTAAAAAGACCTAACATTATCTATTTATACTATTTACAAAAAACAACCTAAACTTAAATAGAAAATATGATTGGCAGCTATTACGTCTAGCATATACGACTCATACGTAATTCAAGTTTTGTAGTCAGTGTTTTGTATTTTGGACTTGACTGCTACAACCTACTGTTACGAGTTGTTGCTAGGGCTACGACTCATATGCTCCTCATAGTCTAGACCTTCAGTTCTTGGTCAACTTTTGGCTTACTGCTCCTTGTTATGACCCTCACCTATACGATTCGTAATGAGACCTACGACTCATAGGGTGGCCTCGTATGGCTGACCTTCACTTTGCAATTTCTTCATTTTGCTCACTGTTTCTTGCTACAAGGGCATCCTACAACTCATAGCATGAGCTACAACTCGTAGAATGGCTCATATATCCTATGCTTCAGCAAAATCTGCAATTTTCTCCAAAAATCATGCCAACCTGTATTTTATTCAATAACAACACAAAAAAACATAAAAATCATAAAAAGTCGCATTAAGAACTTGTAAAATTCCTTGTTTTAGGTATCAAATATGTTGTATGTTGATAGCATATCAACACCCTCAACTTAGAACTGTTGCTTGTCCTCAAGGGATAACTTAATCTAAGTAGACAATGAGAAACAATAGCAACTACTCTAATGACATATACAACACCTAGCTCCAATTCAGGTACCCAACTCTCATTTTCAAAACCTGATTGCACAGCTACCAAGCAAACCAAAACACAATGATACATCTGACAATCCAACTAAGACAAGTGAAGGAGTATCATCAATCCACAGTCACTGAATAAGTCACATGTCAATCATGCAATACAAATGTCCTCACAGAAAAGAAGTCCCTCTATTACACTCAAAAAGTAATCAAAGTTCGTGGATTGTGTAAGCATTCTAACTCTCACAAATGAAATTCATGCATAATTATCAACACCATAGGCTTTTCCCTATACTCAAACTCCGGATTGCCAACTAGTTGAACTAGGATCACTTTAGGACTTAGTGGGCTTGTACCGTAGGCTCATGGGGCTTTGGTATGGCATCTTAGGCTAGTAGTGACTAAAATCTATCCTTGAACCATGTTTATCAACACTTTTACCTCCATAACTCAACCATTTTCGTTATATTCTCCGTCATTTTTCCTTTTCAATCTCTTTCGAGTGCTTTCTTTTTTTTCAGTTGTGCCTTATTTTTGAACTCATTTTGCTATTCTTTTCAATTTAAGGCACTATTCTTTTCTTTTTCTCTCACCCAGTACATAATTTTTCTTTTCTTTCTTTTGTTCCCAACTAACCACCTCATTTTCATTACTTTACCAAAAATAAGGGTCACCTCCAACTTAGGCGTTTAGCCTAAAGTAAGGTAGACAATATCTATTCCCTAAACCAGGGCCACTACTTGTAGCCACCCTCAACTTAGGATTTTGCCTCAATCAAGGTTCACGTGTTCAAGAATAGACCAGGGTCAATATCAAAGTATTTCATCAAAACAAGGCTAGGCCAGCTAGGTGTCAAGAAAGAACAGGTACATGAAAAGCTCAAACATTTGGAATAAGTGATCAACTATCACATTTGGTAGGTCATTTAGGCAAAAGTGAGCTCACTTGAAGAACAAAGGCCTAAGATCCTTTCCTAATCAACCACATCTCCAGTCAAATTTTAGAGTAACAGGGCAAGTTCTAAGTCAATATATAATGCATGAATGTTACAAAGTAAGCTCACACTCTCATGGCATCGAATACACAATCAACAAAGACTCACATGTCATGCTTCAAGCATCCACTTGCCTTCTCATTATCAGAACAAACATTTCCATATAATCATATGCAGGATTGCAATAATAAACCAACAATCTCAAAAATTTTGAGGGTACCCAATTTTCAAAACATTCATAAAACCAATCAAGATTATGCACATGCAAAAAGATAATAATCACCATATATCTACAAATTATCTACAATACCTAAATATGCCGATTCAAGAGAAATTAAAACATCCATAAGGAATAAGAAACACGGCGAGAGAACCTTGGGATCAAAAATAGGGGAAGTTATGGACTCAAGGCTACTCAGACTTCATCCTAATCCATAACTTCTCACACTCCCACCAAAAAAAAATACTTTGTCCTTAAAGTAAACATATATATAAGAGAAACAAGGGTCATACCTTAGCTTACCTCCCAAGAAGTGCCTTGTTTAACGTCGTGGCTCGACTTTTTTATCTTTTGTCGTCAAAAATCTTCAATGGCCCAAACTTAACTCTTAAACTCATCTGGATGTTTCATTGATCGGTGGATGTCAAAAATAACTTTCACATCATTGACTCTGAACCAAAGTTGACCCAAATCCATATCTACCAAGGCTCTCCCGGTGGCCAAAAATGGTCTTCCCAATATAATGGGCACCTCAAAATCAACCTTTACAAGCACATCAAAAAGTATCCCTTCCGTCTTCTTTATGGTTCTATCCGCCATGAGCTACCATATTCTTGTAGGAGTAAGAGTACCAAGACCAAGCTTTTTGAACATGGCAAGAGGCATTAAATTGATACTTGCTCCTAATTCACACAATGCTTTTACGAATTCCACATCACCAATTGTACAAGGGATAGTGAATGCACCAGGATCCTCTTGCTTTTGATAAGGCATTTGGTCATGACGGCACTACATTGTAGGAGCTCTTGCAAAAGCTCTTGGCTCAATGTGCGCTTGTTTGTCACCAAATCTTTCATGTACTTGGCATATCTGGGCATCTTTTCCAAAGCTTCTAGAAGGGGAATGTCGATGGACAACTGCTTTAACATTGAAAGGAAGTGTTTGAATTTTTCATCCTCCTCCTTCTTCTTAAGTCTTTGAGGGAAGGGTGGAGGAGGTTTTGTGATCATCTTAGCCTTTTCTTGCTCTCTAACTTCTTCTCTTTGCATCTTAGAACTCTTTTCAAACCTTCTTCCTCAACCACAACTTGGTTATCAATACCCTTCTCATAAGCTTCCTCCTCAACCAACAGCATAGGAGGATCGATGGTACTTTTACCACTTCTACTCATGACCACCATGCAATACCCCTCATTCTTAGGATTTTGAACCGTATTGCTTGGTAAAGTGCCCTTTTGGCGTTGGTTCAATTGCAAAGACACTTACCCAAATTGTTGTTCCATTTGTTTAATAGCCACCAAGTGAGACTTTATCTTTTAGTTTATGCTTGAAATGTCCAATTTCAATCCTTTCAAAGTCTCATATTGATGGTCAGCTCTCTTCAACATCTTGTCAAACAACTCTTCAATCGTAGAAGTATTTGTCCCAGCATCACGGTTGTGAGGTGGCACATAAGGACCATTTCTATAACCATCTGTTCTACCCCAATTGGCATCCGACACTCTCTCCCTTTCATATTAACCATCTCGATTGTCTCTATATACACCTTCATGGTTGTAGTTCCGACCTTGATTTCTGAAACCTTGCCTCTAATAGTCCGAGTTAGACCCTTGGGGGTTGTTCCGAAAACTCGTTGTTTGGTTACTCACGAAGCAAGATCTTCATCAAAGAATGGTTCTTCATACAAGGGAACCTTAGGAGGTTGGTGGGTTACTGCTTGAACACTTGCTTGATTTTGCTTTAAGACCAAATTCATACTCGTGCAAAGTTGAGCAAGTTGTTCCATGAGCTTCTCGTTGACCTTTACTTGCTCATTGTTGGTGTTGACCACACAAGAAGTCTTCATTACACCTCACTCTCTTTGTCCCATGCTCAATTTGTTTTAACCACTTGCTCTATCCTTACGGCTATCAATGCAAAAGGTTGGTCAAGAAACATGCCTCCCATGATCGTGTTGGCAGAAGCTTGACTATTTTCGTCAAGCACCCAGTAGAAAATCTCAACCAAGGAATCATCAACGATCTTATAGTTAGGAACCATCCTCAAACATTTAGTGAACCTTTCCCATGTAGTATTAATAGAGTCATCCGGCAGTTGCTCAAAATTGTTTATTTGGTCTTTGAGCTTAAGCTTCTTTGACCTTGGAAAATACCTCTCTAGAAACATTCTCTGAAGCTCTTCCTAGCTTGTTATTGTACCTGGCGGAAGCTCAGACAACCACATAGCTACATTACCAATTAATGACAATGGAAATACCCGCAAACCAACTGCATCTAGAGAAAGATTTTATGTCCCTATGATGCTTTTGCAGACAAAGACAACATTATGGAGATGATGGTGGGGATCCTCTGAAGGTAACCCTGTGAACAAACCACGATTTTGGAGTATTTGAAGTAATCCACTCAACACCATGAACTTAGCGTCTGCTAGAAATAGTGGCAATACTATAGCACCAGCAACGTCCATGGCCATAGGGTTCAAGCGATTTTGATTCCAACAATAAGAGTTTTCGTTGAAATCCTTGAGTTGTGGGTTATCATACCTTGGTGGTAGAATCTCCTCTCTTCCCATATCATTATCATTCACATTCAATTCTTCCTCAACCGCAATATCCTTATTTACATGAGCCATTATTCTAGTGAGTCCATGGATCTCCAAATTAATCGGAGCTAAGGGATTATCCTGGCTCCTTGTATTAGGCATGCAACCTAGTACACCTTGCAAATAAGACAAAACAACAAAAACAAAAAATTAAAAGTGAAATATAAGAGAAGAAATTAACACTTGAATTAATTACAAGTGAAATCAAGTCAAGAACCTAGTTGTACTATCCGACAATGGTGCCATAATTTTTTATGTTCATGCTCCAATAACAAAGCGGTCGCAGTCAGTAATTTCGGTTAGGTTCAAACTGACTAGGAATATGGGGCTTGACAAAGTTGATCCACTAAAAATTATTTCAAGTATTGATCATTATATTCTCTAAAATGGGGGAGAGGGGTTGTGATTCAAAAAGCAGAACAAAAATAAACACTATGTTACTTAAGCAAGAAGACAATCAAATTGAGGGACAACTTAGAAATTATGTTCCCCATGATTCGTTAACTCAATACCCTAGACAATATGACTCTAATTAGGAATTCACATGTAGGACAATAACTTAGGTTCTTCCACTCTTGTGAAGGTGAAGGTCAAATTTTACTATGGCGCTTGGTCGGAAACCATGGCATACCAACTAATTGTTACCCATTGTTTTAGTAAACCTTGGTCAAGTTTGGTTGATTAGACAAGAACACATCAATCAAATTTTATCATGTACTTTCCTTTCTTTGTTCGTTACTACCTTGGTCGGGGTCGTGATAGTAGGTGGGGTTTGGTGTTGCCACCACCAAATAACAATCAAAACGAAGGAAAATAAATAATACATGCAAAACGCCTATCATAGAAATGCACAAAGCTAGGTTATTTCTAGTCAACTACTCATGATTCTCACAACCTCAAGTTGTGGGTGCTTAGCTACTCATTGGTAAGGCAAAATCAACAACAATGAGTAAGATAGACATAGTTGAGGGTTTACCCAAAACAATGAAAAGCAAGAACACCTTAAAGTTGAAAATCACAAGCCTGGATTAATGGAAAATAAGTAAAAAATGTGGGTTTTCAATCCCCCTAAAGTGGGTCTTCAAATTGAAAGATAAAAATCCACACTAAAACCTAAAAATATTCTTAGAATTCACCAATATCTTTGAATGTCGAATCTCCCTTAGAAATACCTAACATTATCTATTTATACTATTTTCAAAAATGCCCTAAAAATTAAATAGAAAATACAGCTGACAGTTATTATGTCTCGCAGATACGACTCGTAGGGTAACCTACGAGTCATAATTGGGGTTTCATAGTTAGCGTTTGGTATTTTGGACTTTGACTGCTACGAATCACTATCACAAATTGTTGCTTGGCCTACAATTCGTATGCTCTTCTCGTAGTTTAAACTTTCAATTCATGGTCCAGACGTTTGGATCACTGTTCCTTGCTACGACTCCCACCTATACGAGTAATAATGAGGCCTATGACTTGTAAGGTGGCCTCGTATGGCTGACCTTCACTTTGAAATTTCTTAAATTTGCTCACTGTTTCTCGCTACAAGGGCATCCTACGACTCATAGCATGAGCTATGACTCACAGAGTGGCTCGTATATCCTGTGCTTCAGCAAAATCTTCAATTTTTTTTCCAAAATCATGCCAAGCTGTAATTTCTACAATAACAACACAAAAACAGATAAAACCATAAAAAGTTGCATTAAGAACTTGCGAAATCCCATATTTTAGGAATCAAATGTGTCATATTTTGACAGTATATCACATACCAAAGCCCTCTGAGCCTATGTTACAAGCCCATAAATTCCTACATTGATCCTAGTCCAAGTAGTAAAAGGTCTTAGTCATGAGTATAGGAGCAAGCCTATAGTATTGAGCATGATACATGAATATCTTTTGTGAGAGTGAGTGATTTTGCATAGTCTCAAGAGTATACATGAAAACATCATTGAGAGTGAGATATGGGATTTCTTTCTGTGAGGGCACTTGCATTGCATTGTTAACACTAGACTTACTCAGTGATTGTTGCTTGTTGATAGTATCTCGCTTGTCATAGTTGCACAGTCATATGCATTATTCTGTATTGATTTACTAAATAGCTATCTGATTGTGTTTTGAAAAGTAGGTGTGAGTATTTGTGTTTAAGTTTGATATAATGTATGCCATTAGGTTGAGGTCTATGTGTTGTTGTGCTACTTATATAGATTGAGTCCATCGCTTGAGGAGAAGCAACAATTTTACGTTGAGGGTGTTGATGTGTTGTCAAAATACAGCACTTTTGATGCTTAAAATATGGAATATTATGTGTTCTCAATGTGATGTTACTGAGTTAATGTGTTTTTGTGTTTGTTTTGCAGCAGTTCAGGGTTGACATTAATTTTGGAAAAATATGTAGAAGTTGTTGATTTTGAGGATGTATGAGACCTTTTACGGGTCGTAGAATAATCTATGGGCCGTGAAGGTTGTTTCGTGTACAATTTCAGTGAGGGCTAGATTTCTGATGTTTGGTCTACGAACATATAGACAGGTCATGAAACATTGTATAAGTTGTGGATCAAGTCTCATACCCTAAGGATCATAGAAGGAGGACTTTCTGAAGTTTTATCAGACGAAACCCCCTACGGGCTATAGAACCTTTTACGAGCCGTAGAGGGATATCATAGAAGTCAAGTTCAAATTTACAACAGTGAAGTACAAAAGCCTGAATAAGGGTCGTAAATCTCATTATGGCCCATAATGCATCTCATGAGGCGTGTTGATCCAGTTGTCCTATTTTGTTTAGGACTTGTATTTTCAACATTATAAATAGTTTTTAGGTTATTTTTCTAGAAGAGTTTGAAGAGTAAGCAGAAATATAGTAAAATAGAGTAGAATCACTTGTACACTTTGATTTCATCTTCTAGTTACTATCCTGTGATTCTCATTGAAGCTTGGATATTCGTGTTCCTAATTCAATTGTGTAAGTGCTCTATTACATTATCCAAATTTATGTCATGCATCTACACAAATCATAAGTTGCTAAATCCACATATAGGATTGTGGGAACCATGAAGAACTAACAAAGTAAAAGTGAATAATTCATAATTCTTGAAAAATTATGCATGCATATATTAATTAATTCTCTTCATTTTGCATGTTTTCTAGTGGTGTCCAACATTAGAGTCTGCCTAGTGTTATTGACTAGACCAAGGTAGCAATGAATAGGAAAAGATATTAATTAATAGGATTCGATTGATATGTTATTGTCTAATCAACCAAACTGGGCTAAGGAGAGGTTGTACTGGGATAATAGGTAAGGATTAGTATTGTGACACTGCGGAGATGGACCAAGTCACGTAGTGAAATTTGCCTATCTCCTGAACCAAAAGGTTTGGTGAACTTAACTTACTGGCCTACATATTGCACACTAGAAAAGAATTAGGTTATCCGGTGATACTGAGTTAGGGAATCATGGGGAACCTAATACCCTAGTTTTTCTCCATATTGGTTAAACTCTTGTGTTAGGTAGGATTACTTTTTACTTGCTATTACAAACCCTCCCCTGCCCCACACACACACACACACACACACACACATTTCAGGGAGATAAATTGGCTAATAACTCAAATTGCATCATTGAATTCTTCTAAGTCTATCATATTCCCTTGGGTTCGACCCTAACCTTGGTTAGGTTCTATATCTTGACAACAACTACTTTAGCCTCAAAAAGGAGATGTAGCTTGGATGACATCAAAGATGCAATTGCAAAGTTAATAAGTTTTGGACATCTACCTTGGCAAGTAGATTCCCCTTTTTCCAAATGGAAGGAGTTCATTGATTCCATGTTGTAGCTCACATGGTCTTATTTTCATTTATGATCTATTCCCACAAGCCTAATGATTTTATGTTATAATTTCATTATGTGGTGTTTTCTTATGCATTGTCTCAAATGAGATCTTAAACCACATTCCTTATGCATGCTTAAGTTCATTTTATATATCTTTTATCTTATGTATACATATGTCATCTTTAAGAATGATGGCATTATAATTTCATCCATGCACTGTATCTCATATATATAGTACATTCCAATGTACTAATGCATATTTTGCCTACATGATTTAACCATATAAGTACAGGCACTCTTCCACCAGCTCGTGGCTAGTATTCAACGTCTAAGACTAGCTTGTTTACTTTAGCCCTTAGTTCGAGACACTTCAACTTTTTCATTCTGTGTTGTATCTTTGCTTTCATATAAGACAATGTATTTGTAGACCTTAAGAGGTGTTTACGTTCTATATTGTACTGCTTTGGACTTCTTTTGTATTTGATGGAGATTGACTGATGCTGGTCTCGTCTGCTTATGATGTAGTTGGTATGCTTATGGACAAATAAGATGATTATAGTTATTTTCACTATTTATTTAATGTTGCTTCATTGTTAAATTGGTCCTTAGTTCCTTTCCCATAGTTTCACAGTAAAATATTTTCATCAACCACCTATGAATGCTTGAGATGGCTTGATTTTGGTGCCCTCGGGTATCTCATTTGTCGTGTGACGACTAGGCCCTAGGTCATGTTGTTACAAGTTTGGTATCAGAGCACGAGGTATAAAATATTCCTCGAATGTCCATGCATACCCGTATCATAGAGTCCCATTCAAGGTTGTGAAGCGTGCCACTATCTTGAGCAAGAGGCTATAAGACAGTTTAGAAAAGTCTTCCCTTCTTTCTTATTCATGTCGTGCCTTAGAGTTGAATAAGATTGTTTGCTAACTACCGATGGACTCTTGCTTATTTCTAGATCATGCTACCACGAAGAGCTCCCCATCAAGGAGGAAGTTTCGAACAATAAGTCCCCCCACTCCAATAGGATGATGGAGTGTGTCATGCAAAGTCTAGAGCCGCATTCACCCTATTGGCCAAAGCATTGGCTAATCAGGCCAATCAAGAGATAGCGATACCTCTTCAAGTGCCTACTTCGGCCACCAGAGCATGAGATTTTATGCGGATGAACCCACCAGAGTTCCATGGGTATAAGATAGAAAAGGACCCTATTTATCAATAATAAAACTTGTGTCCTCATCATAATAAGGCTCATCATACATGGGTGCACGTGGAGATTGATGAACCACTGCATTGACTCCCTCTTTGTTCTGCTTCATCATCACTTACAAAACCTATGTGAATTTAGGCAAGCTCTTGCATAATTTCTTCATCAATCTTTGATTTCTTTGAACTAACACTGACTGCACACTAACTTTTGGTAGATGCTCTGTCTCTCTGCCCCAATGCATGATTAGTATTGACCACTCTCTTCATCTGCTCTACGATCCTTACAAATGGCTGATCCAAGAATATGGCCCCTATGATAGTGTCAACACAAGCCTGACTGTTCTCAACAAGGGCACGATAAAAGATCTCCACCAAGGCATCATCAACTATATTGTGGTCAGGGGCACTCCTCAAGCATTTAGGAACAGCTCCCAAGTAGTACTGACCGAATCACCAGGAAGTTGTTCAAAGTTATTGATCTGGTCTTTCAACTTGAGCTTTTTCTATCTAGGGAAATATCTCTCCAAAAAGGCCTTCTAAAAGTCTAGCCAACTGGTGATCGAACTTTACGGGAGCTCAGATAGCCATAATATTGCATTTCCTATAAGAAACAATGGGAAAATGTGAAGTCCCACAGCATCCATAAACAGATCATGTGTTTCCATCACACTATTGCAGACGAATGCTACATTATGTAGGTGACTATGAGGATCCTTTAATGGTAATCCCATAAATAGCCCACGGTTCTACAGCATCTGAAGCAACCCACTCGAGATATACACTTTATGTCAGCCAGTAGTGGTGAAAACACAATAACTCTAGTCACCTCCATAGCCATAGGATTCAGCCTGTATTGATTCTATTAATAAGCTTTGTCATTAAAATCCTAAGGTTGTGGAGCAGTGTCCTCAAGAGGAGGTGGGTTATCATGATCAGCATTCTCATTCTTGTTTCTATTTAGAGTTGCATTGGTCACGTTGTTGGTATTATCTTGGGGCATTCTCCTCAATGTTCTGTAGATCTCTCAGTCAAACAGAGTCAAGGGTCTACCTCGACCTTGTGTATTGGACGTACACTACACTTACACCCTGCAAGGAAACAAAAACAAAAACAAAATATAAAATGTGGGAAATAAGGATTAACACCCAAATTACTTATGAATTAACTAAGTCTAGCTGTATTCCCTGGAAACGGCGCGAAAATCTTTATGTCGCCCAAGTTACACCTCCTTTAAGAGGATAAGGAGGTCGTTGTTAAGAAATAGAACCTAGCAAAGGGTCGAACCCACAGGGAATACATATACTGAAGAGAGTTCAATGACTACATTTTGAGTGATTAACTCACTTACTTCCCCAAAGGGGGGATGGGGGTTTGCAATAATCAATCAAAAAAAACTAACACACAGAAGAGAGAAATCAATATTGATAGGAACTAGGGTCTTGTGTTCCCCATGATTCCCTAACTTAGTATCACCGGATAACCTAATTTTTTTTCTTGTGTGTATCATGTACGACGGTAAGTTAAGTTCACCAATCCCTTTAGTCAAAGGTGAGAGGTGAATTTCACTATGCAACTTGGCCCATCTCCATAGTGTACATTACTAACCTTTGCCTATTAGTCCCAGTACAATCTCCCCTTGGCCCAGTTATGTTGATTAAATGAGAACACATCAATCAAATCTTGTTACTTAATCACTTTTTCTATTTATTACTACTTTGGTCCAGTCAATAACACTAGGTGAGTTTTTTAATGTTGGCCACCATCATAAAAGATTCAAAGTGAAGAGAGTTAATTAATACATGCATGCACACTTTCCAAGAATTATGAATTATCCGATTTTACCTTGTTAGTTCTTCATAGTTCTTAGAACCCTAGTTGTGGATTTAGCGACTCATTCTATGTGTAGATGCAAGAACTATGAACTGAAGGACAAAATTGAGCACGCGCTTAATTGAATCAATAACAAGAAAATCCAACTTCAAAATGAATCACAAGCTTAAAGATAAAATTCAAATACAAGTGTTCTCAAAGACTCTCCAATGTAACCTCACCATTTTCTCTCACTAATTACTGAATTCTCTGAGTCATATCTTAAAACTTGTGAAAAATATCCTAAACACCTATTCATAATAATTAAAATACAAGTCCTAAATGAAATAGGATAACTTATTGACACGTCATACGAAAGGAGTTTACGAGTTTACGGGCTCTCTTTGACACTACATTTTTCTACCTTTTTGCCCTACCAACTCAGTTATTTTTATCTCATTCTTCCTTTGTCCTATTTCAAGCTTTTCTTGGTGCTTTCTTTTCATTTTTCAGCCTTTTACCTTGCTTTTACACTTCATTCTCCCAGTACATGATTTTCCCTTTTTTCTGTATCACTAACTTTCCCCCGTATTTTTGTGTTTTACCCTTGTACCAGCCACCCTCAACTCAAGTTTTTGGCTTGTGTGGTGGTGCACAATATCCATCTGTCGAACTAGAGCCACTTTTGGTAGCCACCCTCAACTTAGACTTTTTACCTCAGTCGAGGTACACAATATTCAAGGAAGGACGAAGGCCAATTTCAGGATTTTATAACTAACAAGGCTAGGTTAATCAAGTGTTTTCAAAGAATAGGTATATGTTAGGCTCAAACATTACGAACAAGAGATATATTGCACTTTTGGTTGATCATTTAGGCTAAGTGAGCTATTAAGAATAAAGGCCTAAGATCCTTTCCTAACCCAATTAATCTACAGTCTAACTTAGAGTAACAACGCATATTCTGAATTAGTACAAAACACATGAATCTAGAAAATTAAGCTCAGTCTCCCATGTCATAGACTAAATATCAACAGAAGACTCTCAGATCATGCTTTTTATCTCAAATTATCCTCACTTATCAGAGCAACATTTTTAACACACTAAATATGCATCGTTGCTATCTAGACTACTAATCAAAATTTTTTGTGGGTATCATTTTTCAAACAATACACAAAATATGCTATATGCCACATGTATTAGTACTCTATGCTACAAATATTACCTACACATCCTAAACATGTCGTTTCAACAGAGAGTAGATATCCACAGAAAAAAAAAATAGGCAAGAAAACCTCGAGATCAAAATTGGGGTAGTTGTGGACCCAAGGTACTTTGACTTCAATGAGGACCATAACTACCCACACCCGATCAAAAAAATGTGCATTGTCCCATATGCAAATCAAAGCAAAATAAAACATAAAGGGGTCAAAAATCATACATGGGCACCTAAACGCCAGTGTGTAGCTGAGTCTGGCCATATGGGGTAGTCTCCTCAGCAGTATCACTCTGGAGGGGCCAGTGATGTGCTGTCAAAATACAACACATTTGATGCCTAAAACAAGGGATTTTTTGAGTTCTTAATGTGACTTTTTATGGTTTTTATGTGCTTTTGTGTAAGATAGGCTAGCATAATTTTGGGAGAAAATTGCAGATTTTGCTGAAGTGTAGGACATACGAGCCTTCCTACGAGTCATAGGGTAATCTTCTAGAAAGAAACAGAAAGCAAAAAAATTAGAAATCTGCTAAGTGAAGATCAGCCCTACGAGGCCACTTTATGAGTCGTAGGTCTCACTACGACTCGTATAGGTGGACGCGTAGCAAGAAACAGAGAGCAAAAAAATTTTGGACTACAAACTGAAGGCCTAGACTATGAGAGGAGCACACGAGTCGTAGCACAAGCAACGACTCATACCGGTGGGTCGTAACACTCAAGTCCAAAATGCAAACGAGTCGCACCTATGTGATGTACTTGCTGTCAGCTGTCTTTTCTGTATAATTTTTAGGGTCAAGTTCGTAAATACTATAAATACTTTTCATTAGGGTTTGGAAAAGAGAGATCCTAGACTTGAATTTTTGGAAAAGAGACTTTGAATATTCTCTCTAGAATATTTTAGGGTTTTCGTGTAGAATCTCATTTTCAAGTGGAAAACCCATTTTTAGGGATTGTAAATCTTATATTGTATTCACTCTCCATCTAGCAAAGCTTGTGGTTTGCAACTTGTGGTGGTATTGTTCTTCATTGCTTTGGGTAAAATTCCCAATTATGTCTTTTATTTGCATTCTTGTTGGTTTTGCCTTAGTCATGAGTGTTATACCCCATTTTAACCCGAGGTCAAATAGTGTACAATATATTAGTGATTCCTAAATCAAATTAAGGAGTTGTCACCTAATTATTTTATGGTAAATTAGGAAACCTATATTTGCTAATTTAAACTCCATTATAAAGTCTACTTAACCTATGTGATTCTAGATAAGGATTCTAGTTATCCAAGAAGGAAGGGGTTAGACATCTTTTAAAGTTCGTTAAAACATGATTACCGGTCAAACTTAAATTAATAAAATTTAGACTAAATTAAATGCTAATAGTATTCAATAGTCAAAAAAAAAGTTAGAAAAATATTTTAATAGCTTAATTTTGAAATCGACAACATACTTAAAACTTAAAAAAAAATTCTTTTGTGTTTGAAATGAAATGACTTGTGGTTTTCTTTTTAATTTGGAAAAGTGATACAATAATAATTTTGAATGAGAAAAAGGTACAAACTAATAAAATTATTTTGTGTATAGAAATAATGCTCTGAAAAATAAAACATTCTATTTAAATAGCTTGGCCTTAAAAAAAATATTAATTCTTTTTAGAAATATAACAAAAGTTAATGTCACGAGAATGACTTATTTCTAACTAGAGGGGCCCAAACCCAAAAATCTATATTATTGCTAACTATGTGGGTCAAGAGTGATAACATATTCAAATAATACAAACAAGTTTATATTGTAGAGAAAAAGAAAAATAAATTAGCAAGAAAGTATTGAAAAAATGAGTAGCCATGGATGACTCCGAGCAAGACTCCTTCGTTCGGCTTGCTATTTGGGATAGCATAGAATATCGACTCCATGTGCGCGTATGATGGTGTCAAGCCATAAGACTTGATTTTGTGGGAGTCCCAAATTGGACTCAATTTGCTCCCATGGTGTTCATGCAAATAAAAAGAAAGTAACGGATTAGCGAGATAGGCTTTAAATAAAACAAAATTTATCAAATAGAAGGACAAGTAGAGTCTTAAAACCAATTTGCTATTCAAAACATTCATCTTGCAATTGTAACCTTTAATCAAACTCAAAGACAAATAGGATAAAGCATGTGAGCACAAACTAAAGAAACCATGGGACCTCAATCTATGGTAAGCTTGAGGCAAAACTAAACCCAAGAAATCAGTTTTCTTATTTTAACTAAATGGAAGCAAAGCTCAAAGAATCTGATTTTAACATGAATTGGAATGCTTCCTTACACAAAACAGAAAACCAAAAAAAAAATCAGATTAGCAAAGAGAGTTACAGCCATTACCAGTAAATCAAAATGAGTTTTAAGCTAACTCATCATGCTTGGTCACAGAGAAACAAAAGTGAAGAAAGATTTTTGTAAAATATCAATGAGAACTAACCACAGTTGAAAGAAAAAGCTGCCGGAAAAGGGAAAAACTAATGGAAACGTAGGAAAATGTTTGACTGGTTAATCATTTTTAAAGTGAAAAAACAGATGCAAGATGAACTAAATCAATACAATGGATAGATGAAAGCAGGTGTAGGCCCAACATGACACTGGAACAAGCCATTGAAAATGGAAGCTCGATTAAAATCCAGATTTCTAACATTGTCAGAGTAGCAACATAGACGTTTAAAATTGCGTTCCATTCAACAGCGGCATATACTAAGACTTTTAACAGAAGTGGAAAGAGTCCAATCCTTACACACTCATATAATGAGTTTGTCGAGATTATTTCAACCCAATCCTTAACTAGCCAACAAAAGGCTGAGTGAAGCCACCACAACTATGTAGATAATCAGAATCAGCAACACAACAACAAAGTACTGAAAGAATATCAGTAAAGAAACCACCAGTAACCATATTTGGCACCAAGTTACAGAGACAATTCGTTAGATGCAAACACGACTAGAAAGAGACTAAAACGAACCAAATGACATTGCGAGACATCGCAATTTGAAAACAGTAGACTGAAGTAGGGATGCAAAGTGAGGATACTCAACGAAGAAAACATAGATTCACATGTCATTTCAGAATAACTCAAACGACCCCATACCAGAACTTAAACTGTTAAAACAAGGAGTGGGCAAAAGAACTATCTTAAGACGTCATTAATCGAAGCTTTGAACCAATCAAGGTATAATAAGAAATCCCAGCAAGTGCGCGTCTAGTATTAAATCAAAATACATTCAAGAAATTGATTAAGAACAACAAACATGCTCTCAACTTCAGCAAAAATGAACATGACTACACATTAACGCAACAAGATAACTCCATTCATGACTACACATCCATGTATGAACAGGAAGAATCCAGACAAGATTGAGAGTATTACCTTTATAGGAGCAGGTACTAGTGACAACGAACTTAGCAAAGACACTTCACAACACACAAAGGGAATTCGTTTTTGGATCCTCTGACTTCGAAACTAAAAATCCTAGCCCTAGAAACATTCTTATTCACTAAGCTCTCTTGAAAAGTTTCTTTAAAAGCTGAAACTTGCGGTATATTTTCAAAGTCCAGAACGGGCCCCCCTGAACAAGTGATGAAGAGGGATATTTATAGGATGTTAGGGGGAAAAAGGATGAAGGTTGGGATTTTGAATTCAAAATTTGATTTCTTCTTTTTGTTGAAGAGACGTTTGGTTATTTGGTCAAAATTCTTGACATTTCTAGTGCGGTTTTGCCGCTGATTGTCGTTAATTTTGCTGTCCCTTCTTGCTATAAAGCTAAAAAGATGAAGAAAAATGACAGTTTGCACGTCGGAGAAAAGAAAGGAAGCAAGGGAAAATTGAGGGCGCTGGGGTCGATTCTCCGATTTTTAGCATTTTTGTCGGGTGCGTTTTGAAGAAGAAAGGAAGAAGGAGCTGGGTTTGTATGTATAAAAGGCAAAGAAGAGGATGGAGAAAGAAAAAGGGCCACATATGGAATCTAAAAGATATATGTATGTATATGTATTGAGGTGTGGCTGAAAAAATGTTGATTTGGGCCGGGTTAATGGATTTTGGGCTGAAATAAATGAAATATTGGGTCAAAATGGATCAGTTTTGGTCTGAAAAAATGGGTTAAGTGGAGGAGAAATTGGTTTAAGAATTAGCCATTAAAAATTGAAATTGTGGCCAATTTAGGATTCTTAAAAGTAGCCAAAAAAGAGTTAATTTCATCTATAAGATGAATTAATATAATCGACTAAAGAGCTTCTTAAAATTATCAAAATGAAATCATTTAATTAATTATCGACTAATTGAATACAAAAAATAATTTATAATTAATATTAGATAATTAACAAAAATAAAATCTTTTGGAATGATTTTTGAGAAATTAATGGTAAAGTAAGTAATTATATATGCATATATAAATATGCGAAAATATGCATAATATATATAATTTTAAAAATTAAAAGATTATCACTAAAAGAGCTTAAAGATGTTTTTTTATTATTTCAAATTGTTAAAAATTGCAGAAGATCGATAACTAATCCATATTGTGGAAGGTCAAAATTGGGTGTTAACAGCTACCCCTCGTTTAGCTTGGGTTGAAGAAAGAGACCCGAGGCAAAGGAAGTTGACGAATCCACTTTATCCGTCCACTCATTCATTGTATTGAAATGGTGAATGATAAGGATCTTGACAAATTATGGCTGAACCCTGGTATTTGATTTCCTACATATCTCATGTTACATGAGAATTCAGGTCATTTGTAGTTCATGACGTTTGATTTTACGCACGATAATGAAAGAATTAGCTATCTCTGAGTCGAATTATGGAGAGACCGAACAGTTCGGATGTAAAATGAGGGGGAGGTTGGAGTACAATGAAGTTTTCACCATGGTGCTCGTTACATATCCCTCATACGGGAATCAGACTGCTTATAGTTCGACTCAATCGGTTGAAAAAGAAATCTTCTTATGCTAAGATGACCTTCAGGGGGAGGAGAGACAAGTAAATGGGGCATGACAAAGAGGCTTACAACCTTTTAGTCATGAATGAGGTGCACTTCACACCTATAAGTAAGAACTTACATGGACATAATTTTCAAAACTCTTGTTGCATTATCACTTGGATTGGAAAGATTGCTTCCGGTGAGAGTTGAGATCATTAAATGCGAAACTGAAGTAAACAAACTCAAAGAAATACCCACATGCCTTCTAAAAAGGGTGTGGTTAGATTGTGGTGGAAGTCACTTCTCAGCTCGCGTCCAAAGAGTTTGGCATTCCTCTTAAGATTATGTCCCAGTTCACTGCTAAGAAAAAGTTTCACATTGTGCTTATGTTTTCCTTGCTGATGAGCTTAGCTCAAACTTCAGCAATTTAGCCAGCTCACTACTTAGAGCATGATCCATGAGTTGATGTCTGGTGCTAACTTCAATCTTGTCACTTTTTGAAGTGCCACAAGCTAGAAACAATCGTTAATAATAAAATATATATGCGTGAAAGATGAAATAAAGCAAATTTACTCTTGCATGTCGTCCTCATAGAAAAGTTTGAGTCCACCTTAGTGTTTAAAGACAAATTGAATCCCCAATATGGTGATGACTTGAGGAAAGTTAAATCTACTTTTATGTACGTTTTAACAAAGGTAGAATCTACATATGCGTCCATTTAGAAAGAGTTAGAAGTAAAATGATGTCCACAAAAATTCATGATATAAATCCATGTCCACTGTGTAAAAATTTAAATTCACTTTCATAAAATCATAATAATAAATAAATCCACGTCCATAGTGCAAAAATTTAAATCCACTTCTACAAGGCTATAATACCAAAAAAAAAAAAATCACTTCCGCAGTGCGAAAATTTAAATATACTTCCACAAGATCATAATGCAAAAAATAAACTCACATCCAAAATGTAAAAATTTAAATCCACCTCCACAAGATCATAATGCAAAAAATAAATCCACTCCCAGAGTACGAAAACTTAAATTCACTTTCACAGGATAATAATATAAAAAATAAATCTACCTCCACAGTGTAAAAATTTAAATCTACATTCACAAGATTATAAGCAAAAATAAATTCACATCTGTAGTGCGAAAATTTAAATCTACTTGCAAAAAAAAAATTTCACGTCCACAGTGCGAAAATTAAATTCACTTCCACAAGATGACAATGCAAAAAAATAAATCCACCTTCATAGTGCAAAAATTTAAATCCACTTCCACAAGATGCAAAAGAAAATTCATGTCCACATCCTCATAAAAGGGAAACTAAATTCATATTATGTGACAACATTAATATTCAATTTAAAGAAGATCAAATTCATAATCATATGTCCACGAACCGTTAGATAATGCCACAAGTTAAAAAATAAGGATTGACGATAAAAATTCATAAATAGTTGAGAAAATATGCTTACAGCCCTTTTATTGCGATGATGAATTCATGTACATGTCTTTGTTCAGAATTTGATGGAGAGATGAATAACATCCATGTTAAGAGAAAGATGAATAAAGATAACGTCCACGTTCATAAAAAGCTTATGAATTTTTGAACATATTTTCCTTTAAAGAAAGCGAAATATTCCATCATCTCCACCATATTCATATTAGTTGAGCCTGTCTCATCAAAGAAAAATTGTGAGTTTAAATAAAAATTGGTTGACTTGCGCTTTTTGGGGAAAACTTATTCCTTGAACAGATTCTTATCTTGGTGCATCCACATACTTCAACATTCCATTAGATACATATCGTTCGTCGGGCAGTTTCAGCAGTAAGAAAGTCACTTCAAAAGACTTAGGCAACTCGAAAAAGGGATCATACTTAGTGGCTATACAGACTCGAATATAAAGTAATACTCAACTTAAAATAGTTGAATGTCAAAAATATCAATGTTACTTAAAAGAACAGAAAAAAAGATTACACCAGTTTCAAGTACTGAGGATAGTTGATTTCATATGAGAGAGAAAAGAAAGCTTAAAAAAAAATTGAGCTGGTTTGAAAGAATTTGCTCCTGTTTTAAGTTCTAGAGGCACTTAAAAAAAATTTAAAAAATGAAGAGAAAAATGATCGAACAAAACAAAAACTCTAAAATTTAAAAGGTAGAGGCTGAGTCCTCCTCAAATTACCTAATAATCAGGTTATTCATAATAAAGTATGAGGATTTTTAAAAACTTAAAAGTAAAGGGGTCGAACCTAAGGTGTGTTTCCTACCTATCCAAAAAAAAAAAGGAAATCAAGTTGCACGTAGTTTAGGCATAAGAATAAAAAAGGTAAAAGTTTTTCTAATAAATTGACCGAGATCGATGTAGATCGCCTACATATCCCACCGAGGGAATCGGGTCAATACGTAGTTCAAACACAAAAGAGGAGTTTTTGACAAATTTTAAGATAAAGGGACCGCACCTGATGTGGGTTGCCTACATATCTAAAAGGAAGTTAGGCCGATCGTAGTTCATTATAAAAAGGACAATCTTAAATAAAAAAGTCATAACAAACATAGATGCAAATAAATTAAAAAAAAAGTACACAAAAAAATTCTAACTTAGGCCTCCGACCTATTATGAAAAAGAAATATAAGTTAAACTACTGAAACTCCCGTCGAACCAAGGTTCAGGTATAACTCCAATTCTTCAAGTCAAAGCTAGATTCGACAACTCGTGCAATCGAAGTTTCAGCAATATCTTCAATTACCACAACATGATTATTTTCATTCTCCAAAAACAAACTCTTTATCCCATCGACAACGTCATCGTAACCGATTTCAACAGAAAGATCAGATATTTTGGCAGTAGCAAATTTTGAAAAACTTTGATCAATGGTTGGAATTGATTTCGGCAAGAAAATCTCTTTTCTTTTTCTCTCACATGCTTTCTCTACCTCTTCTTCAGTTGATTCATATCCCAAACCAAATATAAACTGATTTTTAGGTAGATCCACAGGCTCAACCCTTCCATTTCATGTCTTTCATAATCTAAATATAGGTTAGTACCCATTCGTCAACATATCCTTCGCAACCATGATCGCTACACATGACATTTTAGAATCTTGAATTTGACTCTCTTCACACACATTAGTAACATCAACAATTTTTCATACATGATATGTCTCTCCATCAAACCCTTTTGTTGCCTTAATAAATGGAGTATATTGCTCTTGATAGTTGGATGTGTCACCTTCTCCATGTATATATATGAATTGATGGTTCCACTTAAATTTGACAGTTTGATGCAAAGTAGATGGCACAGCTCCAGCCATGTGGATCCATGGTCGTCCCAACAATATGTTATAGGTCGTGGATATATCAAGTACTTGAAAATTCATGACAAACTCAACCAGCCCAATCAATACATTTAGCTCTATTTCTCCAATGGGACTTCTCTTGGCTCTGTCAAAAGCTCGAATATTCATCACTCTTCTTGAGCTCGCCAACATCATACCCTATTTTTTTAGAGTTTCCAATGGAAAAATATTGAGTCCAGATCCTCCATCATTCAACAACTTAGATACGAGCATATTTCGATATTTAACGGTTATGTGCAATGCTTTGTTGTGAGCACATCCCTCTGGCAGTAGTTGTCCTTGTCAAAGATGATTCGATGACTGTCAAACATACGCATAACCATCCCAGCTAATGTTTCATCTGATGTTTTAATTGGGACATATGCTTCACTCAAAATTCATAATAGTGCATCTCCGTGTACATTTGAAGTTAGCAGTAAGGACAGAATTGGGATTTGGGCATTGGTCTTCTTCAACTGATCCACAATTGAATATTCACTTGCCTTAATTTTTCTCAAAAACTCCTCTGCCTCGGCCTTTGTCACAACCCTTTTGGAAGCCACACTGCTCTCTTTATTTTGCCTTAGTCTAGCAAGTTCCTTCGGTGTATAGCATCTTCTAGACCTCTTCATTCCTGCAACCTTAGTCGTATCAACGACTGTGTCTTTTTCTCTCCATTCCACCACAGCCTGTTGATAATTCCATGGTACTTCCTTATTATCATATACTGGTAATTGACTTGGTGCTCCTAGTATCTCAATAGGTGCAACACCTTTTACTGTTATAGCAGGAGAAGCAACAACCACAAGAGAATAATTTTCTACACTCCCTACAAGCACTATAAACTTAAGTGGATCATCATTTCCCTCATCTACTCCAATCATATTCACCGAGGCATCACCATGGTTCGGGAGTGGATTGTTATTTACATTTGGTGTCGGCTGCTTGACTGTGATTTATTTCATCTCAATGAGGTCTACAACCTTGTGTTTTAATGCATAACAATGATCAGTGGAATGTCCTTTAACTCCCGAATGGTATGCACAAGTTTGAGAAGGATCAAAGCTCTTTGACAGTGGGTTTGGAATTCTACCCTCCATAGGAAACAACAAACCTGAAGCCTGCAACCTTTCAAACACAACACTCAATGGCTTCCTAATAGTGTAAAATTATGGTGGGTCTATTTTAATGAGGTACAGTTGCATTGTTTTGATGGTAAAGCTATGGTGGTGGGGCTTGATATGTTGATGGATGTGGAGGTCGATATACAGGTTATGTGTGGTAAACAGGGTATGAAATTTGTGTTGGATAAGGTTGGTAAGATGATGAAGCTTGGTAGTATAGAGGTAGGCAGTATTGGAGGTATTGTGGATGAGGAGCATGAGGCTGATGTTGTGAATGTTGTTGACGATAGTATGAAGTACCTCCAAGAGCCATTACTGCAGCGACTTCTTTTTCTTTCTTCTTTCCATTTCCAAGAGCACTAGTTTGGAGAGCCTTACTAGTGGATTGTAATGCTGCAAGACTCGGTATTCTTCCACTCTTGATACCATCCTCAATCATATCTCTGGCTTTGATCACCTCAGCAAAAGTTTTGCTACCCATTGTGAGCATTGTTTCATAATATTTTGGTTCTTGTGGCTAAATGAAAAAAGTGATTATTTCTGCTTCCTCCATATGTGGATGTACTCGAGATGCTTCTTTCTTCCAACGTATAGCATATTCTCGAAATGATTCAGTTGATTTCTTCTTCAATTTCGTTATTGAGATTTTCTCAGGAGCGATCTCAACATGAAACTTATATTAATCAACAAAAGAATTTGCCAAGTCATCCCAAGTATGCCATTTTGTAATATCTTGCTTAGAGTACCATTCTAAGTCTTTCCTAGTCAAGCTTTGATTGAACAATTTGATCCTTATCCCTTCATTCTTTCCTACACCAATCAACTTCTCACAATGGACTTTCAAATGAAAGAAAGGATTTTCAGATCCATCATAATTTTCAAATTTGGGAATTTTGTATACTTTACATTTTGGCTACTCCCAAGACCACGCAAACTTCTTATAGCATCCTCCAAACTCTTAAGCTTCTTGTTCTTCATTTCATCATTAAGTGCCCTTGCTTCCTTTTCAGCTTCATTTCCATCAATCTCGAATGGAGCCAAAGAGTCACTATTTTTTTGGCTTTGGGGTATGATGGAATAAAGCAAAATGGCTCTTTAAACTGTCTGCACTTTTTTCAATTGTGAAGTAGCAGTTAGTCAATGCAACTTTCGACGCTCATCATGGGTCATCCGGAAACAGTCACGCTATGTTTTTAAACATAGGGGTAAGGCTGCGTACATCAGACCCCCCCTTACCCCGCAATGAGCGGGAGCCTTTGAGGCATTGGGATAATGTTATTATTGCTTCCTTTTCAGCTTCAATATAATGATCAAGATCTGGGCGACATAGTTCTTGAACCTATGTCATAGGTGGACCAGTGGCATAAGTATATAATGGCAGAACTTGTTGTGGATTTGTAACATCATGCACCATCGATATATACTGAGCATTCGAAGGAGTGGTTGTGAACGCATGCGAAACATTTTGAGTAACTTGATAGATGAGTGATGCACTTTGAACAGGTTGAGAAGTGGTAAAATAACTTGACCGATTAATCACATCCAAGCTTGGAAATGAAGTGGCATCGGCATACTCTGACGAACTCCTGGAGATGGAGTAACATTTGGCAGAGTATGAGATAATGACATGTTTTGAAGCACCATTCGACTTAGTTCAGTAATTTGTTTCTCTAAATGAGCAACGGTCTCTGATGTTGTTTCTGATTCTTTTGAGGCAGTAGGATCACTTATGTTGGGTAAAGACATATTTGGTTCAGATGAAGTGGTTCCATTGGTCAGATTTTGCTCCATTTTAGAATGAGTTTTCTTTGTTGCCCAAGTAATAAGTAGTGAATCCGTGATTGATTTCTTGGCTTGAGACTATGTGAGGTATGAATGTTCCACTTGTTCCCCTTTTAGCACAAGTCAACCTTCACTTTTTTTTTTTTTAAAAAAAAGTATTTTGTATAACAAAAGAAAGGGAAAAAAAGAAAAGAAAAAGAAACAAAAGTTAGTATGTGATAAGAATAGAATGTTGCAAACAAGAAACATTATAACACATAGAATAAATATATTATCGCGTCTTATTATGCAAGGTGACCTCTTTGTGCCAGAGGCAGGTCTAACGAATTTTGAAAGACAAAATATGCCAATATACGTCATTCTATTGCTCTTTAATCAATTAAATAATGTATATTTTAAAAAATAAAGTACAAGAATAAAATACAATATGATACTCCTAATCTAATAAGCTACTTTAAATCATCATCCCGAATCTTTCAATTTTCCTCCATTTGCTGATGTTGCTAAGGTGCATCTTCGTATATCAAAGTTTTGGAAACTTGATGGTCATCCAGACTGTAAAACGAAAGGTTAGCTTAGCCTATACACTAAATTTTAACTGATTAAGAGCAAATAGTCAATATTTAGGCATAATTGTCCTTCAAATATGTACATAGATTATGATAAGGTGTCCCTTGGGGTCGTAAACCCACTTGGACGTTTGAAAAGTTAGACTAATGGTCTTAATACGCCTTGCTTATTAAGACTACTAGGCTCATATGATGCATGTTCCCTAAAGGGTGTTGGTTTCGCTCTATCTTATGTTTTTCTAAGATTTGGCTTGCTAGAAAAAAGGTTCCCGAGCGGACAACTCGAGTGAGAAGGCTATTGCGGCCACACGAAAAAAGATCCGACATTCCGTGCATATGCCAACTCTCCTAAAGTTTGGATTTTTGAAAGAAGTTTGCGGATGTGCAAAGCACACCTCGCGTGTATGTGTGATAGTATCAATTTTCCAGAATTGGAGGAAGTATGAGAGGAATAACAATTTATATAAAGTAAATAAATAAATTACATAATATACTACCAATTTAAGAAAATTACATCATGTAAAGACAATAATTAAAACATCAAGCAAAACAAGTAATTAAATAGATTAAACAAACATATATTAAAACATTAATTATTAACCTAAGTTTGTTATAGTGTAGAACCTAAATCCCCCAACGGAGTCGCAAAGCTGTTATACCCCCATTTTAATCCAAGGTCAAACGGTGTGCAACATATTGGTGATTCCTAAATCAAATTAAGGAGTCGCCACCTAATTATTTTTAAGGTAAATTAGAAAACCTATATTTGCTAATTTAAACTCCATTATAAAGTCTACTTAACCTATGTGATTCTAGATAAGGATTCTAGTTATCCTAAAAGGAAGGGATTAGGCATCGTTTACAATTTGTTGAAAACGATTATCGGCCAAACTTAAGTTAATAAAATTCAAACTAAATTAAATGCTAAGAGTATTAAATAATCAAAAAAAAAGTTAGAAAAATATTTTTATATCTTAATCTTGAAATCGACAACATACTTAAAACTTTAAAAAAAAAAATTCTTATACGTTTGAAATGAAATGACTTGCATTTTTCTTTTTAATTTGGAAAAGTGATACAATAATAATTTTGAATGAAAAAAAGGTACAAACTAATAAAATAATTCTGTGTATAGAAATAATGCTTTGAAAAATAAAATATTCTTTTTAAATAGTTTGGCCTTAAAAAAAATATTAATTCATTTTAGAAATATAACAAAAGTTAATGTCTTGGGAATGATTTATTTCTAACTAGAGGTGCCCAAACCCAAAAATCTATATTATTGCTAACTATATGGGTCAAGAGTGATAACATATTCAAATAATACAAACAAGTTTAAATTGTAGAGAAAAAGAAAAATAAATTAGCAAGAAGGTAATGAAAAAATGAGTAGCCATGAATGACTCCAAACAAGACTCCTTCGTTTGGCTTGCTATTTGGGATAGCATAGAATATCAACTCCATGTGTGGGTATGAATCAAGCCATAAGACTTGATTTTGTGGGAGTCCCAAATTAGGACTCAATTTGCTCCCATAGTGTTCATACAAATAAAAAGAAAGTAAGGGATTAGCGAGACAAGCTTTAAATGAAACAAAATTTATCAAATATAAAGACACGTAGAATCTTAAAACCAACATGTTATTCAAAACATTCATCTTGCAATTGTAACCTTTAATCAAACTCAAAGACGAAAAGGATAAAGCATGTGAGCACAAACTAAAGAAATCATGGGACCTCAATTTATAATAAGCTTGAGGCAAAACTAAACCCAAGAAATCTATTTTCTTTTTTTACTAAATGGAACCGAAGCTAAAAGAATCTGATTTTAACACGACTTGGAATTCTTCCTTACACAAAACAAAAAACAAAAAAATATCAGATTAACAAAGAGAGTTACAACCATTACCAGTAAATCAAAATGAGTTTTAAGCTAACTCATTATGCTTGGTCACAGAGAAACAAAAGTGAAGAAGAAAGATTGTTGTAAAATATCAATGAGAACTAATCACAGTTGAAAGAAAAAGCTGCTGGAAAAGGGAAAAATTAATGGAAACATAGGCAACTGTTTGACTGGTTAATCATTTTTAAAGTAAAGAAACAGATGCGAGTTGAACTAAATCAATACAATGGATAGATGAAAGCAGGTGTAAGCCTAACATGACACTGGAACAAGCAATTGAAAATGGAAGCTCGATTAAAATCTAGATTTCTAACATTGTCAGAGTAGCAACATAGAAGTTTAAAACTGGGTTCCATTCAACAGCGACACATGCTAATACTTTCAACAAAAGTGGAAAGAGTCCAATCCTTACACACTCATATAATGAGTTTGTCGAGATTATTTCAACCCAATCCTTAACTAGCAAACAAAAGGCTGAGTGAAGCCACCACAACTATGTAGATAATCAGAATCAGCAACACAACAACAAAGTACTGAAAGAATATCAATAAAGAAACACCAGTAACCACATTTGGCACCAAGTTACAGAGACAGTTCGTTAGATGCAAACAGGACTAGAAGGAGACTAAAACGAGCCAAATGACATAGCGAGACATCGCAGTTTGAAAATAGTAGACTGAAGTAGAGATGTAAAGTGAGGATACTAGAAAACATAGATTCACATGTCATTTCAAAATAACTCAAACGACCCCATACCAGAACTTAAACTGTTAAAACAAGGAGTGGGCAAAGGAACTATCTTAAGACGTCATTAATCGAAGCTTTGAACCAATCAAGGGATAATAAGAAATCCCAGCAAGTGTGCGTCCAATGTTAAATCAAAATATATTCCATAAATTAATTTAGAACAACAAACATGCTCTCAACTTCAGCAAAAACGAACATGACTAAATATTAACGCAACAAGATAACTCCATTCATGACTACACATCCATGTTCGAACAGGAAGAACCTGACAAGATTGAGTTAAATAGAAGCAGGAACCAGTGACAACAAGCTTAGCAAAGACACTTCACACCACACAAAGGGAATTCATTTTTGGATCCTCTGACTTCGAAACTAATAATCCTAGCCCTAGAAACTTTCTAATTCACTAAGCTCTCTTGAAAAGTTTCTTTAAAAGATGGAACTTGCGGTATATTTTCCAAGTCCAGAACGCTCCCCCCTCCCCCCCCCCCGAACAAGTGATGAAG
>JAABOM020086000.1:0-30192 GCA_011800125.2 Solanum clarkiae | reverse complement strand
TGGACACAATTTTTGCAATAGTTGTGTCTCTTTCTTTTATTAATAAATAAATAAATATAATAAATATATTTTTTGAATATTAATATGGATATGGGTTGAACCATATGGGGACCCAATCCAAATTCCTTAATCTCCCACTCACACATAGTGGGTCAACTCTCATTCCTATTATGTAACTTTCGTACTTACAACTAGACCATGTGATTACTGCATACTTTGAGAGCTTTTGTTGCTATACATCTGTTAAGAATATACAACATCTGAATTAATGAAACTTAGAGTAGATTATAGTATACAGTACCCTAAATCATTTATCACATTCATATCTCTTATTATCTCTTTTCGTTAATTTTGAGTTCATCATTATGTACTAGTCTCACAGATAAACATAAAAGACGTCAATGAATACAATTGATGTGATAATATCCAATGATCTTGCTCATCTCATGAATCTCTCAGTCTCAACATGATATGCTTTTCTAGAAATGTTCTACCAGACCGAGTCAAACATGATCTCTTGGCAACAAACTAAAATAACAAACATCAATTTGAATCTCGAGAAACTGATTTAAGTCATAAGGTTACAATATGAAAATCACTTATAATTTTCAAGGCTTCACATGATAGCAAGTACTGATTAAATTTGTATCGCCCTTATGGATCACTTAATGTATACATGGTATGAACGATATATCACAGTATTGACTCCTTTCCTATGAAGCATATCTCCTTTATTAATATAAATACTGTGCATATAATAAAAAAGACAACTCATGTGTAACTTTGAGTTCACAAATCTATTCATTTATTTATTCTTTATCACTCATATCTGGCATTAAAACAAACTAACTCACTTCAATGAAACATGATTAAATACAAACTAAGAGATGACTTTTTGATTATAAACTTTCAATTCTCTATTATCATCACTTCGTACAATAATTAGTTGATGATGCCTCATTTCTACTTGTCACCTAGACAATAGAGGCGATTGCCTGTGTGCATAGGCCAATCTTTTTGTCTGTTCAACATACTTTCTATCCTTACAATTTTATGTACACTACATAAAAATAATATATGTATATGAACCAATAAATATGAAAAATTAGAGATTAAATCAACATTAACTTCAATAATGTGAATTTACATGAATATGTCTGGAAAAAAAATATATCAGCATCTACGTAACGTAATGACTTCACATGTCTTTCATAAGCATCATATACTATGCATTTTGTTAAGGGATCTGCTATTATTTGATGTGTAGATATGTATTTTATGTTCACTTTCTTTTGTGCTACCATGTCTCTTACAAAATTATACTTTATGTCAATATCATTATCCTTCCATGGTACTTTGGATCTTTCTGTTGGCTATTGTAGCCTGACTATCACAATTCATTGCGACAGGCTCAACAACATGGTTTTATACACTCAATTGACCCAGAAAATGCTTAAGCCAAACAGCTTTTTGCACAGCAGATAAAAGCATAAAAGCTTATCTTCCATAGTGGACAAGGCTATGCATGATTGCTTCTTGCTACTCTATGATATAGAGCCATTATTAAGCAAAAATGCATATCGAGAGGTGGATTTTCTCTCATCTAACTCTCCTCCCAAATCAGCATCTGTGTATCCTTTGAGTTGCAGATCCTTTCCTTGATAACATAAGGAATAATCGATTGTTCCCTTGAAATATCTCAATATCCTTTTAACTTCTTTCTAATGTTGCGGTCCTAGATCGGATTGATATTTGCTAACTAACCCAACAGCATAACAAGTATCTGGCCTAATACACATCGTAGCATACATGAGGCTTCCAACTGCATTAGCATAAGAAACTTTTCTCATTTGTTCCTTTTCATGTGGAGTCTAAAGACACATCATTCAGTTCAAAGCTTCACTTTTAGAAACTAGAGTGTTTATGGGTTTACAATCTTGCATATTAAAGCATTCAAGAACTTTATTATTGTAAGGTTCTTGTGACATAGATAATAATATCTTTGAATGGTCTCTCGAAATCTTAACTCCAAGAATGTATGTTTCTTCACCCATATCTTTCATCTCAAAAGTGGACGATAGCCATTCTTTTTTTCTTTTATAAGATCAATGTCACTTGTGGGTATTAGTATGTCATCTACATACAATGATAAGATCGCAAACTTATCTTTGAATATTTTGATATACACACAATGATCTTAATAAATCATAAGAAATCTATATGACATGATTTCATCAATAAAATGTAAGTACCATTGTCTAGAAGAATGTTTAAGGAATAAAATTAACCTTTGAAATCGGTATACTTTATTTTCTTCGCCTTTTTTCGCAAAACATATAGGTTATTCCATGTAGATTTCTTCTTCTAGTTATCCATAGAGAAATGCAGTTTTCACATCCATTTGATGTAATTTAAGATCCAACACAGCTACTATAGACAAAATTAATCTTATTGAAATAAAGCGCACAACAGGTTAAAAGGTTTCTTCATAATCAATTCCTTCCTATTGTGTATCCCCCTTAGCTACTAGAAGAGCTCTGAATCTTTCAATGCTACTATCTATGTTACACTTGATTTTGAGAACCCATTTGTTTCAAATAGCTTTTCGGCCTATAGGCAGTCAACCAATTTCCACACTTGCTTAGATTTCATTGACTCTATTTCCTCTTCCATTGCTTTTAACCATGTTTCTTTAGCAGGACATGTAAGAGCCTCATTTATATTTCTGGGCTACTCATCATCTGGAGTAACTATAAATGCTTCCCCTTTAATCTCAAATCGACAATGAGGAATTTGTGGATGACTTGTTCGTGGAGGTTGAGATTTACAAATTGATTTATTAATTGGTAAGTTACTCCCACACGGACCAGCAATATCATTAGGATTTGATACTTGTGGTGTATTTGTAGAAATAGGAACTAATCCATTATCATTAAAATGACTCCCGCTCAAATTCATTTGATCTTTGGTAGAAGAAATAGTCAGGTCCACAGTTTCACAAATAGATAAGTCATGAACTATCTCTCCCTACTTAGGAAAGTTATTCTCTATGAATGTTGGCATCCCTCGATTCAATTTCAGTTACAGTGCCACTATTTTGTTCCCCTATGAACACATAACCCTTAGATTGTTCAGAGTATCTTATGAAGATACATTTTCTTCCCCTTGAACCTAATTTTTCACATTGAGAAGAAGGATTATGAATAAAAGTAGCACAACCCCAATGCTTTAAAAAACATAAATCGGACTCACATTTAGTCCATACTCATAAGGAGTAGTTGTAACTGATTTTGAATGGATATGATTAAGTACAAATACAGCAGTGAACAAAGTATCACCCTAATAGGTGATCGGTAATTCTTGTTGTGCCATCATCGACCTAACCATTTCTAATAAGGTTCTATTTCATCTCTCCACAATACCATTTTGTTGCGGAGTATAAGGAATAGTTAATTGCCTTTGAATTCCTTTTTCATCCATAGTTGTTTGAATTCATCAGACAAATACTCCCTTCCCCGATCAGTTCTTAGAGCTTTTATTTTTCTGTCCAATTGATTCTCAACTAATTTCATAAACTTAATGAAGCAACTCAAAGCTTTAGATTTGTGAGAAATCAAGTATACGTAATTAAATCGAGTAAAATCATCAATAAACATGATGAAATAAATGGCATCATATCTTGCCCTCATATTCATTGGACAAAAAATTTCAGAATGAATCAATTGCAATGGAGTATCAACACTTGTGCCTTTCCCAAATGGTTTTCTAGCAGTTCTTTCGGCTGGGCAAGATTCACATGCAGACAGTTCTACCTTATCTATTGTCCCAAGCAATCATTTTTTGGCTAAGTGGTTCATTCTTTTTTGACCAATATGGCCAAGCCTCGCATGCCATATTTTTACATCATTCGCATAATTAGAAAACATAAATAAAAAAAACTATTATTATCATTATTGGGACATTGTCAAACATCCAGTACAATAATTCAATCATAAAAATAACAAGTTCCACATTTTGTCTTTCCCAAATACACATCTATATCATGTTGTGAAAGAAAAGTTAAAACCCATTTTAATCAACATTCGGACAAAGACTAGATTACGACGAATCATTGGGGTAAATAATACATCATGTGGGAGAAGAGTTCGGTCACCCCGCATTTTAAGTTTGCAGGTACTAATCCCTTCGACCTCCTCTTTTGAGTTGTTTCCTATGTATACCCATCTGGATCCTCGCGAGATTCGCCTATAATCTATAAAAGAATCTCTTTATGTCTCTATATATTCAGCGGCTACTGAATCCACAATCCACCTAGGATGTGATTTAATTAAAAAGGTAGAACAAGAAACATTTACACCACTATGTAAATTATTCATAAGGTCATTTACCTTAGGCTTAGGAAAATCATAAGCAAAGTGTCCCGTGTTCTTAAAGTTATAGCACTTAAACTTAGTGATAGAAACATTTTCCTCTGGAGCAAAAATATTTTTCTCTCCTTGTTGACTAATCTTAGACTTCTTTGTGCCTTTCACATGTTAGAGGGTATAACCATTTTTGGGAAGTGTCAAAGACAAATTTAGAGCTTTAAGGGTTTCTTGCTCTTCCAGTTATCGCCATTAAGCTTATCACTTTTGTTAAGCTTGCCAATAATGTTCTTTGCAACAGTTGATATACTGATTTAAACAAGTATAAAATAAACTAAGACAACTATGCACATTGTTTTAGCCTAATATTCATATAAATAATAATTTTTAAAATAATTAACCATGTCAATGTTCATTTCACATCAGGTCCAGATTCGAAAGATCACTAAGTTCTCAATCATCATCTTAATTCTAATATGTCATAAATTTAATACAGTCAATCATCTAAGAATCACTTATCTTAAATCACATAAATTCAAGATTAAATATACATGAATTCTGCAACATAAATATAAATACTTAATAATAATTAATATATAAATTCACATAAATCGTCTTACATAATAACATCATGATACAAATAGAATATACACGACCATTATAATATCTCTTGGTAAATAGGAATAGATAAAATCAAATCTATATGCAAGTCCAAAGGTAATTTATATCTTATAGGCTGCTAGTGAGAATGACATACAGTATTTTCAACTTCCAAGTCAACTTAGTTATTCATAAAATGTTGGACCAATGACTTATAAGATCTCGATCTTTTGAGATTCAACTTATCCCAAGATTCGTCAAGTAATTTATTTTGGAAATCTTCTGACAATGCAGATCTCAAGGCCATATATTTCTGCTTTGTGGTTAATCAGCCCTCAGCCAACACAATTTCTTTAATTAACTCATTAATTCTAGTTATGTGTTTCACAAATCTCTTGAGATCATCATCTTCAACATTGGATTATGGTGGGAGACTAACCAAATTGTCAGTCATAGCTTTCATCCTATCCTTCTGTTGCGTTGTAAAAATTTGCCTTGGTGCCCTTATTAATACTATGATTTTCTATAAAACATACAGAAAATGATTAGGACAAACCACATGTGAAACAATTATACAACTATTTGTATAAAGATATCTTATATGGCTTTAACAAAAAAAAAATTAATTGTGATCTACTCTTAAAATATCTAATAATTGAGTGCCTATAATAAATAAAATAACATGCCATTTGTTAGGTTAAAAAAATATTTATTTATATATATTTTTTAAAATCTTTCAATACCCCTTTTGAGAAAACAATTGTTAAAAAAAACTGGGTCACAGTAAATCAAGTGTCGTTACCATACTGAAGGCAAAGTGAATAACAAAATTAATACTTAAAATATTAGCATCTTTCCCAGCAAAAAAATTGAGATTCCCTTGTGGGAAAAAATACCCTTTTTTACAAAAAAGAAAAAAGAAAAACCCAAAACACATTAAATGGGATCCGTTATTATTTTCAATTCACCCAACATACTAAACAATAAATTAAAATATATTACCCTTTCCATTCTTCTCACAAAACAAAGAAAAAAAGTATATGAAAGCTTCTTTTCCAGAATGTTAAAACTTGGAGAAAAAATTGCTAAAAACAGTAAACAACGTCACACACAAAACTAATTACGACGTAGTGATTCTCATTTTTTGTTCTTGTTGCAGAAGATATTTACATACCACAAAAGAACAACAGAGTACAAAATTTATACGATGTGTATTATCACGAAATAAAATTAAGACTTGGAAAATCAAACAATCTTGCTATGATACTAATGTAGAATCTAATCATTAACAAACACATAGTTTGCAGGATCATTGAATTTGGTTCACTAGTCAGATAGCGTAATCACATACAAAAATGAACTAAACCATATAAAGTCACAGTCTATAATCGTACCTGTTACAGGTTGATCCCACGTTTTTAGAAGAAAAAATCTACTCAAGAATCTTCATTGGAACTTCATTGGAATTGGAGAAGAGGAAGAAGGAAGAATAAAAAAATAATTTTTCTTTCTGTTTTTACAGGAAAAATTACGTTCTTTCTTTTCAAAAAAGGAAACCTTTGTATACTTCTAAAAGGACACAACTTTTCCAATAGTTATGTCTCTTTCTTATTTAATAAATAAATAAATATATTATTTAAATATTAATATGGATATGGGTTGATCCATATGGGTGACCCAATCCAAATTCCTTCAAATACTAATAGTCTTCTTGCTATTTACTTAGACTATAATGACCTTCGAGGTAATTTCTGTGTTTCTGTGAATATTTTAGCAGTTTGAGTATTTGCACAGTGAGCTTGTGCCATTTTTGACTTATTGGTACTATTGGTCTGGTTGTTGGGTGAATCTTTTGATATTTATACTGTTTTTCGTGTTAAACTAAGATTATAATTGTAAAATGATTTTTCCAGTAAAGATATAGTAAACGGCCTCACAGTGGAATTTTGATGGTTCCATCAGCTCAAGAATGACTAAATTAGGCTAGGATCATAGTTGGCCTAAGACTTGGGCATTTCGATATGAGTTTAATTAGAAATTTGGCAAATCAGTTAAAAAATGAGCTGAAAAGTGACTTTTGGGAATAACCTAGGTAAACATGCTCAAATGGAAATTCGAATGTCGTTGTCAGCTCTGGAATGTTGAGTTTAGCCAAGGATGACCTTTTTTTTGGATGATTAGGACTTTTGGACCCATTTTGACCCCCTCAGTTTTAGTTAGAATTAGTCAGAAAGAACTGAGACCCTCATGATATTGAAATGAGTTCTGTTGGAATATTTGACTACACCATTGGATTTGGAATGTCGTGATTTGTAGAAAGCAAACTGTGGATGGGCCAGAAACACCTCGGGGAGTGTTTGAACTTGGCTAGTAATAAGCTAAACCTCCGTGTTCGCAGAAGTCAATTCGCATTTGTGGAGACTAAAGGGGATAGACATCGATGTTCACGGGGTCATGTCTATTTTTATAATTGTAAGCAGCATTAAAGATCTGCGTTCATGAAGTGCAATATGGCAGTGACTTTATAAAAATGTCAATTTTCACAAAAATGATATATACAAACTTGCAATAGTGATATCTTAAGGAATATTTATCTGAATTTAGTATTCAAATGGGTAAATTATGCGAAATTTCATGAAGAAAATAGTGGAGAACTAGGATTTCAGGTTTGGCATGCATTTTGACGTGAAAATCACAGATTTTGCTTTATATGGTATCATAAATTATCGGAAATTTTGAGTTGCAATACCTTTTCCCTTCTGAATATAATTGACCAAAATTTGGATCTTAACTATATTTCTTTTCGAGCTTTACGCAATGGTATATACGGATTTTGTTGGGTTGAACTTATTTTTGAGGAATTTGTTAAAAAAGGAACTTGAACATTAATGTTTCTGATAAGAAATGTAATGTGATTTTGAGCTATTTCTCATAGTTTTTAAACTTGTTTTGAGCTCAACTTGAAGCTACAAACTCGGGGTAGCGTAGAGGTCGTTTTATGCATGTTGGTTTTAAAATTTTGGTGGGGCCACATTTTTCCCAATTTAGTCGCAATTGATATATTTTCCCCCATTTCTTGAGATATTATAGCAAAAATCTCCATATTTATGTTATCATTTGTGTTTTGATATATGAACAGTATTTAGAGGTGATCAAGGGAGGTAAAGCTTGTATGGTCTAATTTGAAGTAGATAAATTCTCCTTCCAAGTAGGCTAGTCTTTCCTTACCTATAGTCTGAGCTGAAATATATGTTAGGTGTCTCTTTATTGTTTGTTGTTCGTGAGTAAAATTTATATATGTTAGTTGAGACTGTGTCTATCATGTGAGAACTATAACGGCTATTTTTGTCTTAATAGCTGATGGCAGATTGTTTTGGGTTGTGATGAACATGTTAAAGGCTACATTTCAACTGCTTCTACTTTTATTGATACATGTCTTTTTGTTTATTTGTATGAATGCTTTGTTTTTGTCATGACTTAGACCTAGGGCCTAGGGCCTAGTCATGATATGGCAAATATGACACTCCAAGGCATTTTATCCGAGCCTCGTTTTCATATCATAAGCATTCTTAAGGTAAAATAAGCATAAGAAAAGAGAATAAGCAAGCCGAGGGGCATAAAACTAGAAGCCTCATTGTTACCCTTAAGGGAATATACATCAATCCATAGTGTCCATAACATGCCACTACATCATAAGATCATGGCAAAGTCCAGGACATAGCTTACTAGCTCACCCTCAAGATATACATCAAAAGAAAACTGTCAAGTCTTATCACATAAAAACATCGATAAGTGGGCTTGTTACCAAAGCATGGGAACTCACTAATGATCTTAAGCTTAGAATCTGAATATACCCATGTAATGGAATAGGCACCTTGTCATCCATCCCTACATTGTTAGATCATATAGCTAAAGAAGTATGCATCAGTATGTGGAATGTACTAAGTATTAGGTATGCCACGAATCAAAGGACATCACAATAGAATATCAATATGCATAATCACAATCTAAAGGATAAGGAAAAAATATGCATAAGCATTGCAACCCAAATTCATGAGAGGAAGCATCATCAAATTCATTCATAACCTTAGCATACATAGGTGGGAATAAGACCATAACCGACATATAAGACCAAGAAGACTTTACATGTAATTATAATGTTCCCTTTACACCAAGAAAAGAGGAGTCTACTTTGCCAAGGTGGACTGGATCCTCACCCGATAGGTGCTATCTTAGCATGGTGAGAACCCATCATTTGAACCAACAGTTTAGGCTTTACCTTAGCATGATAAATGTCAATCATTAAAGCTAAATGGATCCATTAACAATCCTTTAAGGCATAAAATCAAGAACATCATTCCAATGCTCATACATAGTTATGGCACAATTGAATCTAGCAAAGCCCTCTTGGTGCTAAGTCATATCCCATGAAATATATAATTTAGACTTGTTCATTGCTTTCAACATAGTTCATATTTCTATAAAATCATACTTTTATAGTTCATAAATATCATAATCTTTCATGAAAACATCTCATGTCATAAGAATAGTCTCTCTACTTTGCTTTTCAGCATAGTATGGGTAGATATTCCCACCATATAATCACCATAAACATTAGGGTTTTCATCACCCTCTTTGTCATAGCATCATAATTATCATAAGACATGCTTTTATATACTTGAGATCACAATCATAAAAATTCATAACTTTATCATAAGAGATAGGGATAAGTGTGGGTTCATGGACAATTGAGTCAAAATCATACAATTAGATGAGATTCAGAGAGAAAAAATATGCGTTTAAAATCAATTTGGGTCATTAGTGAAGGAATCACATAAAATCATTAAGCCATAATCATACATACTCAAAATCACATACTTTCTCTTGAAAATCACATGAATCACATAATTCTTCTAATTCATGTATAATTTGGTAAAATCATTACGTAGGAACCATAAACCATACATTTGAAATCATATCATAAAAGCCCATAAGAAATCATCATGAATCTTTGATAAAAATGATATTTTGGATAGGGCTTCAAGGATAAAACTAATACATGAATGAAGCCCTACATACCTCATCTAAGAATCCTAAGTTTTGAAGAGAAGATTGAGGGAATCCTAAAGCCAACCTTCAGACCCTAGCTTCAATGTAATCCTTCTTCCAGAGAGAAATATTTAGAACCCTTTAGAGAATTGATAGGATGGACGATTTGGAATCAATTAGGAATAGAACTTATAGGGGCAGACTACTCACAGAAGCCACCACATGGCCCATGAAGTGCCACACGAACCATGTGGGGTTAATGTGGTGCAAGCCTTTCTCTTGAACTCCAATATTAAGGCCAACACTCTACACACAAGGCCAGGGTCCAAGCCTTCTACACTCGACTTATGGAGGTGCCTATAGGGCATCACCTTGGTTAAAAACTTTACAAAACTAAATTCCATGCACCAATAAAGTCATACGAAACCCGGGTCCTTACATTTATGCAACATAACTAGAAACATGTCTTGACAAGAACTTTTGGAGGAACAGATCGTATTAAGTACCTTATGCTTGAATAGAATGAAAGAAGTAAGGGTAGCATTTCACCATGACAGCCCCAGTCTGCCAAGTAGTACTTTTAATGAAATGACCCTAAAAAGTGCCCGAAAATGTGGCTCGAAAGTGCTCAAAACTGTAATTTTAATATATCTTAAAATTTGTGCGTACCATCAAAAAGCAGAATTCATATTCTTGATTAAGGTAGAATTGAGTGGGTAATGACTCTAACCCCAATTTTAGAGAAACTGTATAAAAATTTTGAAAATCGCAAAATGCAATTTCCAGAGAGGTTTCAACCTCTAAGGTGCAACGCGCCAAGGGTGCGCCTTTGTGTAATTTTATGGTCAGCTTTTTATTCGATACAAGGCTTTTGGGTCTTGGGCCTAAGTCTTCCCATGCGTAAAAATACCTATACTCAAAAATACTTCACCTTCATATTATACAAGACATTCCTAATACTCTCTCAAACACTTTGATAAATATTTCACTCAAAATTCAAGTGCCAAATCCCATTCTGCATCTTAAGGATTTCATTTGTCAGACCCAAACTAGGTCCTAGATATGATATGGCGCATGGGAAACCTGAAGGGAACCCAAGCAAACCTCTTATCATATCATTACACATCCCTGGTAACAAAAGCAATTAAACACAATAAAAGAGTAGAAATAATGGCATAGGGACTAAGGGAAAACCTTCATTTCAGAAAAACATCAAGAGAGTCAAGCTTATAGTATCCTTACATATTTGTCCAATAACACCTCTAAACATAGAACTTAGTAGGGGACAAGATAAGCAACCGGGCTCACTCTCATACTACTAACAATAAGTAATCCAAATATACAAGTTATAGTCTAAACATAAGCGTGAAAGAAGATAAATATTGTCCTCGGACTTGAGGACTCACTAAAAGCTAACTTGAATAATCTGTCTAGCGACGAGGAGGAGAATCAATAGGACCTCCAGTTCCTACATGGTAATATCATGTAGGCATATAGTATGCATTAGTACGTTTGAAAGTACTAAGTATATAGGATGCAGTGCAACAAGAGATAAGTAACACAATCGAAATGCATGAGCATAGGAAATGAGTAGCATATAATAATATGACATACATGGAAGATGCTTGTACTAAATCATGCTTATATAGAATATAATACATGTGTAAGGAGTGACCATCATTAGTGAATATCTATGGCCTACCACCTCCTTGTAGAGGTGAATGAGGTACAAACCCCATAACATGATTGATAAGGTACAAACCCCCTAACATGGTTGATGAGGTATAAACCCCTCAACATGGTCACCACGGCCTACAACCTCCCTAGCGAGGCTTGCTCAATTCCCAACACTATAAAGATAATATCATATACATATATTTCTTTCATCATCATATAGTCATTTAACTTATAAGACATGTATTGGACCTTCAATTCCTCAAGAAATCATAATCGGATATTTTATCAAACACTTGGTGGATGTGTAACGTTAGTATAAAATCATGCAATTCAAGCGTGAAATCATGCAAGAAAAATTGAGTAAAACAACATAATAATACTTGATAATACCATCTTGATCAATATATTGAAAACCCTCACCACATCCCAAGAGAGATCACGTTTCTAAAACTTAAAACATGCATAATAATAATAGGTAAATCATCTCATAGTATAGACTAAATGAGTAATCATGTACTTTCAACTAAACTTTCATAAAATTCGATATATTATATGATCATAATCTTCAATGAATCATACACAAAAGCAATATAACTTGGAAACATGTAATTTTCACAGAAAAGGAAGATTGGGCTTCATGGGTGAAAAGTAACCAAGAATGAAACCCACATACCTTAGACCTTCAATTTCTTGAAATTGAGTTGTGAAAGAATTAAAGTTTGGAAGTGGATCTTGGAATCCAAAACTTGCTTTAGAGTTTCCTTGAATTTGTATTGGGATTTTGATGGAGGCTCTTCAGAGAATTTGAGAGTGTATTCTAACTGGGAGGAGTGAATTTGATCTTTAGGAAAAGGGTTTAAGTCTTTAGGAAGTGTTAAGATAGCATAGGAATCCTCAAAAGACCAATAGAAATGACTAAATTTACAGAATTTCATTAATGAAATGGAATTCGGGAAAAACCCATATATACCCTTGCACATACGAGTTCTACGAAAAAAATGGGCATAACATTTTCATTCGAACTCTAAATAAGGTATTACAAAGTGCATTGGAAAGTTAATTCAAAGATATTTAATTTTATAGGTCATCGGCCACACAATTCTTTGTATGCTAAGAGATATGCCCCTTTAAAGTTGACCCTCCTACCAGTACTTGTGCAAAACTTAGACAATGGAAATTCCTTTTAACTTTACTTGATGTAGGGGACCTACGATGTTCTTGAATGACCTAAATAATCTTGACTTATATTTGAATGAGAGCTTGAAGCTTCAATGAGTTCCTTGAGATGCGGAAGTGAGTTTGGGACACTTGAATTGGGCAAAATATTTGTCTAAGTATTTGAGAGAGTATTGGGGAATGTCTTGTATGATATGATAGTGAAATATGCTATGTATGGGTATTTTCCCATATGAGAACACTTAGTCCCAAGACCCAAAAGCCTTGGACTAGAACAAGAAAAATAGCAAAAAAAATAGACTCTTCATTCCCTTGGCACGTCATTCCTGGACACTAGAATCGCTTGCTATAAAAAATCAAATTTTGATATGGTTGCTCTAAAGTAGAGGTTAGACCCATTTTCCACTCTATTTGAGGGGTTGAAATCGTAATTAATTCTAAGGGGTGGTCTACCTTGGACTCCAAGTACTAAGTTTGCTTGGTCTATTATGATGGTATCTTCCTTCGCATGTAGTATGTCTATATAAGCATGTTCAGTTCAAGCATCATTTGTATATGACATATTGTTATTATGTTATCCATTGCTTAAAATATTACATTTTGCCTATATTGCCTATCTCTTGATGTAGTGCATCTCACATACTTAGTACATTTAAACATAATAACGCATACTCTATGCCTACATGATATTACGATGTAGGAATCAGAGCTCCACTTGACCATCCTCTTTCTCTACGTGGCTAGTACGATTTCTCTCAAAGCAAGTTGGAGACTCTATAACTCTGAGGTCATGCTTCTCTTGATTATGCTATGTATTGACTCCATTTATGTTGGCTACCTATAACTATGAGGGTGAGTCCGGTTGCTTATCTTGACCCCCACTAAGTTCTATCTTTAGAGGTTTTGGTGGAAAAGTTATGTAATGATGTATAAGCTTGACTCTCTTTGAATCCCCTGATATTTTATGAAATGAAGGACTTCCCATAGTCCTTATACCCTTATTTCCATTCTTTTATTTGTTTTTAATTGTTTCAGTAACCAAGGATGTGTAATGATCTGTAAGAGGCTTGATTAGGGTCCCTTCGGGTTCCCCATTCTCCGTGTCATGTCTAGGCCCTAGGCTTGGGTCGTGATGTTTAACTTGTTTTCTCCATAATGCTCTGATGGATGCAACCTCTTTATTTCTCAACTTCTTCTCTTGCCACTCCAAATCTCAATTGTTACTTCTTCATAAGACAAATCCTCCTCTTTTCTAAATCATAAAGTCCAACAAATATAGGACTCAATTTGCCTTTCTTGCAAAATGCATCACTCATTTCATTGGTGAAATTTTTACATACACCTAATCACCATCATCAAACTCTAGTTCTCTTCTCCTATCATCAATATATGACTTTTGACGACTTTGTGAAGCCTTTAGCATTTCCCTTATGACCTTCCCTTTCTCCATGGTGTCAAGTACCGAATCTAGTCCAATCAAGTACATTTCTCTTACTTTAAACCATGCCACTAGTGATCTACACCATCTACAATACAATTCTTCAAATGGCACCGTTTTAATACTTGAGCGAAAACTATTGTTATACAAAAATTCAATAAGAGATAAGTGATCATTCCAACTCCCTTTGAAATCAAAAACACTTGCCCTCAACATATCATCTAATGTTTGTATTGTCCTTCGGGCTTGTCCATCCATTTGAGGACGAAATATGGTACTTAGCTTCACCTTCGTACTAAGACCCTTTTGGAAGGACTTCCAAAATTGAGAAGTAAGTTGAGCACCCCTATCCGATATAATGTACAATGGTACCCTATGAAACCTTACGAATTCTTAGATATAAACCTTAGCATAGTGTTCGGCACCATTAGATGTCTTCACTGGCAAAAGGTACACTATTGTTGTCATTCTATCCATAACTATCCATATTGAGTCACAATGCTTTCTAGTCTTTGGCAAACCCATGATGAAATCCATGTTCACTTACTCCTATTTCCATGTCGGTATCTTAATATCTTGAATCAAACCACCAAGTCTTTGGTGTTAGACTTTCACTTGTGACAATTTGCACACCCCATCACACACTTTACTATGTCATTCTTCATGCCATTCCATGAATACACTTCTATCAAACTGCCATACATGTTGGTGGATCCCGGATGAATAGAGTACTCAAAATTAGGAGCTTCATCAAGTATTTTTTCCCTTAACCAATCTACATCAATGCACAATCGCCCTTGGCAATTCCAGACACCATTTCCCCCTTGTGAGAAACATACTACCTTCTTATCGACCACCAGTTTCCTCAATTTAACCAAATTAGTGTCCAAGTATTGTTTTGCTTTAACTTCCTTCATTACGGATGATTCTACCCCATTTGGCACCAGCACGCCACCGTTGTTCAAGCTATTCAACCTCACATCCAAATGATCCAAATCCTTTACCAACTCCTTCTTTCCACTCTTAACATGTGCCATACTTCTCATAAACACTCTACTCAAAGCATCGACCATAATATCCGCCTATCGATATGATACACACTCATGTCGTAATCCATTAATATTTCCAACCACCTTCTTTATCATAGATTCAAATCACTTATGTTAAACATATGCTGCAAACTCCTGCGATTGTGAATATATCAACATGTACCCCATATACGCAATGTCGTCACATTGTCTAAGAAAACACAATGACAACCAACTGAAGTAATGACTTTTTCATGTTATATCAAAACATAACTCAAACATTTATGTGAAGGCACCACAATATACAACCAAACCATCCAAAGCTTTGGGAAATGTCAAAATAGGAGCTGATGTAAGACGATCCTTCAACAATTGAAAACTCTTTTTCATACCTGTCAGACTATTGGAATTTTTCCTTCTTTTGGGTTAACCTCATCAAAGGAGAATCTACGAAGGAAAATCCTTCAATAAACCTCCTATAGTATCAAGACAAACCTAACAAGCTCCTAATATCGGATAGAGACAATTGTCTAGGAAAATTCTTCACCACCTCTGTCTTCTTTCGATCAACTCTAGTACCATCACACAAAAAAATGTGACGAAGAATCGTCACTTATCTTATCCAAAACTAACACATGTTAAACTTGGCAAAGAGTTGTCTATTTCCGAATGATTGCAATACAATCCTCAAACGATCCTCATGATCCTTTACATCCCATCAATAAACCAGTGTCACATATGAACACCACCACAAACATATCCAAATACGGTTTGAAGATCCAATTCATTAAATCCATGATAGTGGCCAGGGAATTTGTTAGTCCAAACGACACAACAAAGAATTCAGAATGGCCATACCAAGTTGTAAATGCTTTCTTTATAATGTCATCCTTCTTCACCCTCTGTTAGTGATATTCAGACTAGAGATCAATCTTAGACAAATAGTTTGCACCTTTTAGTTGATCAAATAGGTCATCAATCCTTGGAAGTAGACACTTGTTTTTGGTGGTTAACTTATTCTATTGTCGATAATCCAAACATATTCAAAGTGAACCATGCTTGTTTCTTCGAACAACACATGAGGTTCCCATAGTGACATACTAGGCCTTATGAACCCTTTATCAAGCAAGTCCTTTAATTGCTCCTTTAGTTCTTTCAACTTTGTTGGGGCCATTTGATATGGAGTTACACAAATAGGCTGGGTATATGGCATGATATCAATACCAAAATCAATTTTCCTTGTGAATGGAACACTAGGAAAATCATTGGGAGAGACTTCGGGAAACTCATTAACTGTACGAACCGAATAAAGTGTAGGAACATGAGACTCAACATCCATGACTAGGAAAATATGATATAAACTTATGGAAATCATTTTAATAGCTAACACATAGGAAACAAACTTCCCCTTGAACCAAAAATTGGTTCCTTTTCATTATAGGATAGGCTCATTAGGGACTTGGGATGCGAACTTGTGGGTCCTACAATCAATAGAAGCATAAGATGCATGCAACCAATCCATAGCAAGAATGACATCAAAATTGGTCATATTAAGCTCAACTAGATCACATAGGAAAACATTATGCAAGACCGACACGGGACAGTTTCCATGGACTTTCTTGGCTAGGATTTGCTCACCAATAGGAGTACAGACCGAATAAGGCTCTAACAAAACGTTTGAAGACACGTCAAACTTTATGGCTAGGTAAGGAGTAATAAAAGGCATATTGGCACCAGGGTCAAGAAAAGGAATACACATCATGATCAAAGATTCTTAACATACCGATGACCACATCGGGAGATTCGTCAACCTCTTTCCTAGCATGGAAAGTATATAACCGATTACCATGTGCACCACCACCATGAGCTTGGGAACCTTGTTGAACTTTCCCTCTCTGAGCCACTTGACCTTCTGGACACCCTTCTTAACCTTTATTAGCAAAGTTAGGGCATACGACAATCTTGTGTCTCATTTTCCATAACCAAAGCGTGCACCAAAATCTCTAAAACATTTAATAACATGATTCCTCCCACACTTAGGGTACCTAGGAGGAATGGTCATATGAAGCTCGACTAGATCAAAATCGGTCATATGAAGCTCAACTAGATCACATAGGAAGACTTTATATAAGATCGACACGGGAAAATTTCCATAGATTTTCTTTGCTAGGATTCACTCACCAATAGGAGTATAATCCGAATTAGGCTCTATCAAAACATTCGAAGACACATCAAACTTTATGGCTTAGTAAAGAGTAATAAAAGACATGTTGGCATCGGGGTAAAGCAAAGCATACATATCATGATCAAAGATTCTCAACATACTGGTAACCACATTGGTAGAATCGTCAACATCTTGCCTAGCCTGAAACCTGTAGAATCTAATATGATATGATCCAACATATTGATCTTGGGAAACTTGTTGCACTTTCCCTCTTTGAGCTACTTGACCTTCTGGACATCCTTCTTTATATTTATTAGCAATTTAGGGCATAAGACAATGTTGTGTCCCATTTTCCACAACCAAAGCATGCACTGAAACCTCTCAAACATTCAACAACATGGTTCCTCCAAAACTCGGGGAACCTAGGAGGAATGACACCACCTTTCACAGCATCACCTTGAACCTTAGTAACTCCATTAAGTTGGTAAGTCACCAACACATATTTCTTCTTTGATGACACTCCCATGATCTCTACTTCCTTATAAACTTCATCAAATAACTTAAGTGAATCCTCATCCACTTAAGAACTATGAAACTTTGCAGGATTTATTCTAGAAAAATCTTCTATCCTCAATGATGGAGTAGGAGTCTTTGGAGAAGCAATGGCTTGTGCCAACATGGTGATAGTGGCTTTAAACTCATCAATGAAGACTTGGTCCCCTTAGGGGATATGATGAGACTTAGGAGTCAGAGCAACTTGGTCTTTATTAGCATTACCTCTCTAAGGAAAATGATAATGTCGTGGAGCAATTTTTGAAAAACACCAAAGGACAAACATTCAGATACAAGAGTTTTAAAGGAATGACAGAGATCATAAAAGAAGAGTTTTGAAACAACCTCGTAGCCTCCTACTCATGGATATAGTGTCTCCACACCGATGAATAATACTTTACTAGACACGACATATTCTACTCCCTAGGTTGCTTTCAAACCTTATGCTCTGATACAACATTTTGTCTTGACCCGAATCTAGGGCCTAGTTGTTACTCACTTAATGTGAAACCCGAAGGCATCCCACCAAGCCTCATATTCATATCGTAAGAATTCATAAGAAAAATAAAGCATACATAAGAGAATAAGCAAGCGGAAGTGCATAAAACTTGAAGCCACCTACTTTCCCTTAAAGGAATATACATCAATCCATAGTGTCCAAAATATGTCTCTATATCATAAGATCTTTGCAGGGTCTAAAACATAGCTTGCTAGCTCACCCTCAAGATATATATCAAAAGAAAATGGACAAGTATCAACATATAGAAACATCACAAATGGGCTTGGTCTCAAAGCATGGGAACTCACCAATAATTTTAAACCTAGAAATTTCAGTTCTGGTGATGTAATAAAATAGGTGTCTCGCCGTCTATCCCTTCATGGTTTGATCATATAGGCAAAAAAGTATAAGTTAGTACATGGAATATATGATGTATGTAGGTATTCCATGAATCGAAGTACGTCACATTATAATATCAATATGCATAATCATAATCTATAGGATAAGGACATAATATGCATGAAAAATGCAAGTTAAAATTGTGAGAAGAAACATCCTCAAATCCATTCATAACCTTGGCATACCTAGGTGGGAATAAGACTATAACTAACAAATAAGAGCATGCGAACTATTATATCGAATCTTATGTTCCCTTTACACAAAGCAAAGATGAGTCTATTTTGCCAAGGCAGACTCGATCCTCACACTATAGACATTGTCGTAGGATGGTGAAAACCTATCATTTGACCCTACCCTATAGGCTCTATCCTAGAATGGTGGGTGCCTATTATTAAATATAAATGGATCCATTAGCACATCTTTAAGGTATAAAATCATGAACATAATTCCTATGGTGCCACATAGTTATGGGACTATGAAATCAACCAATACACTCTCAGTGTTGAGTCATATCCCACGAAATACTTAAATCATGTATATTCATATCTTTCAATATATTTCATTCTTCTTTAATAATCATACTTTCATAGATCACAAATAGTGACCATAATCGTGTAACACCCTACATCTTACAATACCAGTACAATGCAAATAAAACAAGATATAGTTTGGTCAAATTAGCGCCCATTTTTAAAAGTACTCGAATCATGTTATAGGGGAATATGTGCATATAACACTTAAGAGGGTCGAGTGTATATATGTTTTGTGTCAAATTGAGGAGATCACAGCCTTAAATGAAGAAACACAATTGAGGTGCTTGTAGGACTTAAGAAGCTAGAAGGTGAGTCACCTACTTGCTTAGCTTAAATTTGCTAGCTAAACGGAGACGAGGCTCGACGTCGAATTGTCCAAGTCCGATTATGAATAAAGTCTGTGTTAAGGGTGTAAATTTGACCCATATTTTAGCATCACACATGGACTATATTTTCAGCCCAAGAAAGATATTAAAAAGGGCCCAAAGAAATTACAACCCACTTCACTATTTGGGCCCAAAATTAAGTAAGAGGAATTGGGAAAATGGGAAGCCCAGGCCCATCAACTTGGAGACCTATTTAGGCCCAAGTGTAAGGGACAAGCTGTTGGATAACCATCTTATTAATATGTGGTATAAGGTGGTCAAAAGGTCAAGAGTAAGGCAGCCAAATTAAGCCTTTAAAAAGGGGTTACAAGCGGTGAAATTCATTCACTTTTAAACTTGGAAAATTTCAGCTTTCTCAAAACATTATTGTTCTTATTTCTTAACCTAGCAAGCAGCCACAAAGGAACATCTAGGGCTTTTGGAAAGGACCTACACCTTGAATATAGTTGTAAGCAAGTTTATATATGTATTTAGTATGGTTTTCTTATGAAAAACAAGAAGTATATGCTAGTATGTTTGTGCTTAAAATTTTGGATAACATGTATTTAGAAAGTTGCTGCAAACTTGCCTTTTGTTTTAGTGACTTCTCTATGGTTTGTGGGCTGTATTATAAAGAGAAGTTGATTTTATTAACATGGTTTGAATTATAGTTATTACCCTAAGGCTGCTGGCCTAATTTTGGTTTCACTTAACAAATGAGTTTTATTGTGCTATCTTAAGTGTAATGTTGACTAAATCTTATGGGCTGTTGGATGGAAGACTATTGGATTACGTCCTTCATGAAATCTTGGATGCTGTTCTACGACTGTTTTAGGACTGTTTGTACATGTAAATATTATTGGAACAGTTTGGTTAGATTTGCAACAGGTTTGAAATTGTCGACGTCGAAATGTAGCGAAGGAAGGTAATGTTATGCTATCCATTTGTAGGTTGTGTAGAATTATTATGTGTTGTGATTTGTGGGCTGTTGTAAGACTATTATTACACAAAAATAGGATGGACATGATGTGTACATGCGAATGTGTATTAGAAAAATACGATTAGCGACGAAAAGGTTGAAAGAATATGCTCGGGTTTATAAATACCCACTTGCTGCCCGTGTGTTTTTTTTATGTGATTGGGCTGCCAAGATCTATCTATTGGATGCTAATGCTAGTTTTATCACATACTATGTTGTAGATAAATATTTATAGGAAGGGAAGGTTATCTCGAGGTAGTAACGAGGTTATATAACGAGGTATGTAAGGCTACTTGATTTCGTATTACTTGGCATGAAATCTAGATTTTTCCTTGGCACAAAAAGGAACTTGCCAACTCTGACAAAACTATTAACCGTTTCTCCACTCTTTGACATGTTCACATGCTTCCATACATAGTTACCTTCAAATCTGCATACATGTTTGTATACCAAGTTACATGGGTTCTTGTTACTAAATAAAGTTCATGAGTTATTCCATTTCATACGCATTTCATTATTTGTGTAACGTACTCTTTTCATTTTCATATTGTCTTGTATGATTAGCTACATGTCGCATGCTACATATACAATCCTACAACTCTAATATTGTGACCACCAAAAGAACCATCTCAAAGGTAATTGAAAGATAAAGTATATTATTTACTGATGGGTGCTAGCCTGAGGGGTGGAAGAATCACCTAGCTAGGGACGATCCTATCATGGGTGGTAGCCCGAGGGATTAAGGAAGAACCTAGCCAGGGACGATCCCGATACACTGTTCATTGATGGGTGGTAGCTCGAGGTGTGGAAGAATCACCTAGCTAGGGACAATCCTATCACGGGTGGTAGACCGAGGGGTTAAGGAAGAACCTAGCGAGGGACAATCCTAATACAGTTTTACCACTGATCAGCTAGCCATTTGTATTTCATACTGCACACAGATTATACAGTAAGGGTAGATTAATATAAAGAACATAATGTACAAGTTTCCAACGTATAACTAAAGGTGGTCTCTAATCTTGCACTAGTGCATGGTCTCATTTGAGTTACTACTTCACATACAATATATCCTGCTTACATATTCAGTACATTATTTCATAATGACATCCCTTATGGGGTACCTACATTTCATGCTGCAGGTACAGGTGCTAGGAGATCTCCCCAGTAGGAGTATAAGATATCCAGCTGCTGTTACCAAGCTCCTGGTTCTTTTGGAGCTTTGCATGTCTAGATCTTATATGTTTATATTGTACAGTTAGCTGAGGCGGGGCCTGTCCCAACCCTTGTCAGATACTTTCTCTTATCTAGAGGCTTTGTAGACTATGTAAATTAAAGTATGATCATGTCTCGTACTTCAAACACTATGGCACCAACGGCCTAGCCATATGCATTTCCTTTTGGCTTGTTATCATTGCTTAATTTCCTAAAGGCATGTCAAATGTAGAAATCGCTTATAATACGTATAGAAAGTGCATAGATATAGGTTTGTTCTCCCGGGCCTTATCGGCAATGGGTGCCACTCCGCCGTAACGGGACTTGGGGCGTGACAAATCGTTCATGAAAACATATCATTACCTTTCACCATATTGTGTGTAGACATGCCTACCTTATCATAATCTTAATAAACATTAGGCTTTTAATCACCTTCTTAATAATAGCATCATCATTGTCATAAAAATGCTTTTAAATACTTGAGATCATAATAATGAAAATCTATAGCTCTGTCATAAAGGGGTAAAGCTAAGTTTGTTTCCATGGACAATTGAGTCAATATCATGAAATTAGATGAGATTAGTAAAGTAAAACATTGTAATATATAATGTCATTAGTTAATGAACCCACATCAAATCAGTAAGCCCTAATCATTCACGTGTGAAATGACATACTTTTTCTTAAAATCATATGAATAATATAATTCTTCATAATTCATACATAATTACGTATAATCATCATGAAGGGATTGTAATCCATGCATTTGGAATTATAGCATAAAAGACCATAAAAAATCATCATGAAACTTTTATAAAAAAGAGATTTCGGAGTGGGCTTGATGGATGAAACTAATCCATGAATGAAGCTCTAAATATCTCAAGTAAGAATCCTTAGAATAGAAGATAAGATATGGGAAGTCCTAAAGAGAACCTTCAAACCCTATCTTCAATGGAATCCTTCTTCTATAGAGAGAAATATTTGGGGACTCTAGAGAAAATTATGAGGTTTAATGACTCTGAATGAATTAGGAATATAAATTATGGGTGCTAGGTAGTTTAAGACAATTTAAAGGGAGAAAATTATGTAGTTTATGTCCCAAACAAATTTGAAATATCTAAAGTGTCGTTCATTGAAAATTGACAGGACTAACCATGACACCCAATCCATTGGCCATAGTTCAAAGTACAACTTGTGTGCTGGCTGGTAGAACTTGGTGTCATAAAATATAAGCTACTAGAATTTGCATCTTTTAAACCACAAACATGTAGGATGACCCGCTAATCAATCTATAGGCCATAAGTCATCTCATAGAGTTATTCCAGACTTAGAAAAATTTAGGCCCTTCAGGACCCCTTTCTACGACACCATTGACGGGTTCTGGTTCAATATGCAAACCATCCTATTAATAGTGAATGAACATCCAAAATTCCCAAATTTTCCATCTTTATGAATCACGAACCCACCTACATCCCATGCTTTCTTCCACGAGCTGTAGACTTGCTCGTGTGACCAAGTCAGTCCAGAAATTTCATAACTTTCCATTTTCATGTCTTAACACATATAGGATTTTACAGGTTTTTTAGCATTGGGATACATTCTATAGTATGGTATATTATTTATTTATTTTATACTTGACTACATACTAAGGTGTTGTTGTTGTGATTTAGTTGATGTACTTGGCTCTTGGTCACCTAGTGATGAGATTATGACCCTATTTGTGAGATATAGGCTATACCTTGGGATTTAGCTGGATTATCTATTGTTGTGTAGGATATTTGATGTATTCTCAGCTAGATTTCATACTATTTGTATTGGGAGATTATGACATTTATCACTCAGCTCGTCTATTGTTATCCGATTTACTTGTGCTTATCAGTTGGATCATTTATCATTGTCCTAGATACTTGAAATACCTTTTTTCTTTTTCTTTCTATGCACCCTAGCCTAGGCTTAAGCTAGTGCTGCCCTAGATTTGCTATAAGGACCAAACTTTGTATGACCTTAATGGGGCTTGGAATTTGGTTCAGGAAAGTTTTTGACAAAGGTTAAACCTTATGGACACCTCTACGGACTGTGTGACTCACCACGAGCCTTGTGGAAGAGTCTTGAGGTAGCCCTTGACTTTGTTTTTAGAGTATTGGCCTTAACAGTAGAGTTCAAGAGTAAGGTTCGCACCACATAGCCCCACACACTCTGTGTGGCACTTTATGGGCTATGTGGTGGCTTGTGTGATTTAGCCTTGGCCTTGAAAACCATATTTTTTCCAAGGCACTTCACATATGAACCTCATACGTGTCATGACCCAATCCTAGGGCCTAAACATGAACGGCTAATAAGGAACCTAAAAGTACCCCAAACAAGCCTCTTAGCATATCATCACATATCCTTGATCGTTGAAGCAAGTAAAAGACATTATCAAATTAGAAAGAAGGGCAAGGAGACTAAGGGAATAACTTCCATGTAATAATCATCAAGAAAAGAGAGTCAAGGCTCATGCCATAGATACATCACATGTCCAATAACACCTCTACAACATAGCTAAGAGCGGGGGCCAAGACAAGCAACAAAGTTCACCCTTATAGTCGATTTATATAATAAAGAAAGAGAGACTTCACTACATAGCATAAAAACTTGGATGTCTTCCTCAGAATGGAGGACTCACCAACTAGCTTAAATAGATACCACTAGCCATGAGGAGGAGGATGACCAAACTGTGCTCGGTTGCTACATGGTAACATCATGTAGACATACAATGTGCATTAGTATGTTTGAATGTACTAAGTACATAGAATGCAATGCAAAAATAGATAGGCATCATACAAAAAATGCATAATCATAAGAAATGAATAGCATACTAAAAATATGATATGTATGAATGATGTTTGAAGTAAAACATGCTTATATAGAACATATTACGTAAGTAAGAAGAGACCATCATCCTAGACCAAGAAACTAGTACTCAGAATCCAAGGCTTTGCACCCCTTTGGTAGTGGTCAAGCTATCAACTATTCAACATGATTAATGGACATGCACCCTCCATCATATTGGTCAAGGAACCAATTCCTCAAGAAGGTTAATAGACATTATACCCTTAATCACAGTGGTCGAGGTTTCAACCTCTCAAAAAGGTTAATGGACATCACATCCTCTGTCGTAGTGGTCAAGGTATCAACCCCTCAATAAGGTTAATGGACATCACACCTCAATCATGGTGTTTAAGGTATCAACCCCTCAATAAGGTTAATGGATATCACACCCTCCATCAAAGTGGTCAGGGTATCAACCCCTCAACAAGGTTATGGTTAACATACAACATATAGAGACTTATAATAAAATTAACAAATATACAACATACTTTCATCACCATAAAGTCACTTAAATTTCAGGGTAAATAAAGTAAAACAAGAAACATGAAACTTGTGTGATAACCTGCAGGGGGTTTACTAAAATCCCCTTTTCTACTTCTACACCGGTATAGCAACTAAAGCCAAGCCGGCAGCGTCAGGGATAGGGTACGGGTCTTTCTAATGAATTTACATACTGATGAGCAAAGATCAAAAGCTAGAAAAGGTATTTTGGTAGTAAAGAGAGAACCCCAATCAGTAGATAGAGATGGCCTTTAGCAAGAGGCTTAACTGATAGTTTAAAGGTTCTAGACACAGGCGGTTATAACGAGGCTAATAAGTAGACAACACTATAGAGAATTATCATAAAATTAACAAATATACAACATACTTTCATCATCATAAAGTCAGTTAACTCATATTTCATGCATTAGGCCTTCAACAACTCAAGAATCATAATCCGGATATTTTATCAAACACTTGGTAGATGTATAGTTCTAGTGTAAAATCATACAATTGAAGAGTGTAATCATACTAGTAAATTTAATGTAAAATCATCAATAGATACTTGGTAATACCCTCAAGCACTATAAACCAAAATACTTTATCAATTCTCGCAATAGATCTTATATTCATAGCTCAAAACATGCTAAAACAATAACTATTTCATGAAATCCCAACATATTGTGTAGTGAAATTCATAATAAGTAAGACTCATGAGTAAATCAACTTTAAATCATGCAATTTTAAGCAAACGAAAGCTTGGGCATCATCGGTGAAAGGAACCCATGAAAGAAACCCACATACCTTGACTTTAGAGAATTCCTTGATTATGTTTAGAGATGGAGACTTGAAGCTTGAGTAAAATCCTTAGATCTGGATAGGGTTTTGGGACTTGAATTTTGAGAGAAATGTTAGTCTAAGTGTTTGAGTGAGTATTAGGGAATGTCTTGTATGATATAAGGGTGAAATAAGACTAAGTATAAGTATTTTCGTGCATGGGAACACTTAGGTCCATGACTCAAAAGCCTTAGACCGAACTTGAAAAACTGCACAAAGATAACACTAGAGCGCGCCTCTGGCGCATCGTGCCTGGGGTGCCAACTGCTCACTAGAATTCGACATTTTGGAAATTCAAATTTTGATAAGGCTGCTCTTATATCATGGATAGACCCATTTCCTACTCAATTTGAACCCCTGATAAGGAATATGAAGTTGGATTTTCGTAATAATGCGCGGAGTTAGAGAAACATAGAAATTACGATTTTGGGCATTTTCGAGGAACATTTTCAGGCACTTTTTGGGATTGTCTCAATATGGTCCATATGACTCTTCACAGTCTATATAGCCCTCCGTATAGGTGTTGCTGTGAAATTTTCTAAGTACAGTATCACCCTGTTGGAACTTTGTCAGAGAAGATTTTGTCAAAGTGTTACACCACGGAAGGGCACATGGTCCATACGCCTTGGTATGGTCCGTGTGACGCTAGTATAAGGCCCTTGGCAAGGCTTTAACCTCCATTTCATTAATGTCATTCTTTTAATTTGGCTACTCCTAAGGGTCTTCTGTGACTTTCTATGCTATCCTAAGACATTCGAATGACCTATTATGTTCTTCCCTCATTCAAATTCATTCAACACATAGAATTTATTCAATCTCTCTCTTAAGAACTCACCTAAAGTAGACCTTAGAGCAGTGTCTCAAAGCTTAAGGAAAGGGTCTCTTCTTCATCAAATGCTTCTTGTTTTCTCTTATATAGCTAAGGTATGAGAGATTGATTCATGGTCTCTTTCAACCCCAAAGTCCCAAACTCTTTTAACTTGATTTTCATGAAATTAAGGTTACTTTAATTATGGGTTTAAAAGATTATTGTTTATTTGATTCAATTGAGATATATGTTACATCTTATTGCTGATTTTTAAGTGATTGAAGCCCTAATACGTTGAATATCATTGATGTTATAAAGATCTGAATATGCATCTTTCCTTTAAAGTTTGATTTAAGTAAGGGTAATCTAAATTGTGATTTGATTGTGAATTTACTTATGGATTTACTTGAATTTCATATTGTATTATTGTTTCAAGGTAGAATCTCTATTGTTTATGTTATTCTCATCTCATTCATGGCAAATGCATGTGTGAACTATGGTTTTCATGAAGTTTACCATGGGACCTAAGTCCTAATTATGAGGATGTCTATGTTTTCAATGAAAGTATGGTTATAACATGAATATGATCACATAATGTCTATGATATTGCTCTTTAAGTAATGATGGGTGCTCTACACCAAATGTATGAGTATGATGGAGCATTGAATGAGGTTCGAGGGATGGAGGAATATTCCCAAGGGTCCTTAATCATTTCTCATAGTGTGCTTACTGAAGCTATTGCATGGCATAAAATCATGACATGATGTATGATTTGGCCTTTTAGCCTAAGTATGCATGATGATGAAATCATATTTTTCCCTTATGTCTAAGTATTCATGCAAATGATTTTAAAAGGCTTATGCCTCTTTACCAAGAACTTATACATATATGTATTCTTGTGGGACGATGACTTAGAACCGATGAGATTGGAATCAGGGAGAGCTATCCCTAAGGGACCTGACTCCTTGCTCTTGAACTATGTGCCTAACATAGGTTTATGTTTATCTCCCTTTATGGATGATCAATGTTAATGTATCTGCCTTTGGCAATTAGGCCACATCCATTGTGGGGAAGATGATGGAGTTTGAAGTTATAGTTCACTTCATCTTATGTTGGTTAAGGTCCCATCCCTATTATATATAAAGTATTTTGGCATTCATGCATCATGTACTTCATGGCATATCGATATATTATTCTTTCTTATATACTTCTCTCTATATATGTGCCCTTGTTATCTAATATTGGATGCTAGTTTAATAAGTCAATGTGCATTGCATGCCCACATACTTAGTATATTCAAACGTACTAACACATATTTTTTGCCTATAAGATCTAGCCATGTAGGGATCGGAGACTACATTCATGCACCATTTCTTGACTAGTCAGATTTGAGAAAGTTGTTATGGTGTGTTCTATGTTCTAAGGACAAGCCACTATCAATAAACCTAGCGTTGCTTCCATTTATGCTACTTACTTTGAGGGTGAGTCCAGTACACATCTTGGCCCCCGTCCTATTGTACGACTTAAGGCATTGTTGGACATCTTATAAACTCTTGTACGTTTATATATTATCATATTTAGGGATTGTAATTATGGCTATCTATTGGATATGGTTATCGTGATTCGATTATGATTAATGTGTATGTATGACATGATATGGATATGTAGAAATGTGGAAGATCCTAAGTCCCATTTTGCCCCCATAGAGAGAGTCACATTTACCAGCCCCTTAGTCCTTATGTGTTATGTGTTATGTGAATACATGCTAATCCTTATCTCTATGTATGGCATTCCCATAGAGTGTGTCCTAATTTCCTATACTTTAGAACTGTATGTTTACTGTCGTTTATGCATTTTCAAAGTGATAATATGAATATGGATACTACGAGGCTTGTTTGGGGACTCTCAGTTTGCCATTCACCATGACTTAAACCCTAGATATTAGGTTCTTCTTATTACATGTGGTCCTAAAACTTTCACTCCTGAGTTTTATGACAAGACTTGCATATATGTGCATGAAAATGATTTAAGATGTTCTGAATGATTTAAATATATTTTCATATGAGTTTTAATGACTTTATGATTTTCAAATGATGAATTATGCATTGTGTTGGGATGTCTCCTGTTGAAGTAAAGCCTTTTAAGCTTTGTTCTCGCATATTGGAGGACGAATGTTTCCAAGGGGGAGATGATGTAAGGACCTGAACTTTGTATGACCTTAATGGTGCTTGAAATTTGGTTCTGAAAAGTTTTTGACCAAAGTGGAACCTTAAGGACACCTCCATGGGTCGTGTGACTCATCACGAGCCATGTAGAGGAGCCTTGTTCCAGCCCTTGGCCTTATCTATAGAGTCTCATTCTTAACATTGGAGTTCTAGACTAAGGTTATCACCACATAGACCCCACAAGGTCTATGTGGCACTTTATATGCCATGTGGTAGCTTGTGTAATTAATCTTTCGCCATTAAAACCATATTTTGGCGAAGGCACTTCACACATGAACCTCATACGTCCCTTATGATCCATCACGGTTTGTATGGCCCTCTATATTGGCATTGATGTGAAAATTTTCCAAGTATGGAATCCTCGGCTTGGAACCTCAGCAGTGAAGATTTTGTCGATGTGTTGTACCTCGGAAAGGTGCATGGTCTGTATGCTTCGGTATATCTCGTGTGACCCAGATACGGGACCCCTAGCAAGGTTTTAACCTCTATTTCATTAATGATGTTCTTGTATTGTGACTTTCTATGCTATCCTAAGACATTGAAATCATCTATACTCTTCTTCTCTCATTCAAGTTCATTCAACACTTAGAACTTATTCAAGATCTATCTTAAGAACTTCCCTAAAGTGAACTTTGGAGGATTGTCTTGAAGCTTAAGAAAAGGGTCTCTTCTTCATCAAACTCTTATTGTTTCTACTTGGCTAGCTAAGGTATGTTGGATTGATTCATGGCCTCCTTTAACCATGAAGACCCAAACTCTTTCTACTTGATTTCCACGAAATTGAGCTTCTTTTAATTATGGATTTTAAAGATAAATACTTATTTGGTTCAATGGAGATATGAGCTATGTTTTATTGTTGATTTTAAAGTTATTTAAGCCCTAATATGTTGAATTGCATAAATATTATGAAGATTTGAATATGCATGTCTCTTTTAAAGT